>JAULKM010000002.1:7676894-7692955 GCA_032355605.1 Rubia tinctorum
CTACTGCTTTAGAAGCTAAAACAAGCATTGGATGCACCACCAAGAGCTTCTGAATATCCTGAACTACATTCTCAATCGCAGTTTGAAGAGAGAGGTTTTTCCTGCATTCAAATGAATCATGATAAATACGGAGAAGCTCCTGAATATCCCGGACCACATTTTTTAATCACTTTAATACGAGAAAAGAGAGGTGTGACTGCCATTTAAACCCAGCAGTGGAAATGGAGAAAAACCCTGAAAGAGGTTAAATTCGGGGGTCTGATGAAAGAGAGAGAGCGTGTCACAAATAATTGTGGAAAACCTGATCCCCCCTGGTAAAAGAATAGAGCATTTAATATATACTCCAAGGTTGCACCATGAAGTTACCGTTCCAATTACGCCTTTACATTTCCTTCCTTGTTCTTTATTAAAGCATGTTATGAAAGGGAAATAGGTTGAAAATTTTACCTTTTTCTGTTCCCAATGCACAATGAAGGTACAGCACGATGCATTCAGTAAAAAGCTCCAATACTGGGCATAAGCAGAAAGAATATCAGATATTAATGATCAAAACTATGGGATGCGTATCAACAGTTGAGGTATTATAATTCCAACATCTTCCTATCAAGGCAACAGGAATATTAGCACAACAAGCTCAAAATTCACAAAAGTTCCGTCAGTGTCTTCTTCTTCTTCCTCTTCCTATCAATGCAAGACTAGCATCTATATAGCCAATTTTCAAGATGGATTATTAAAAATATATATGTGTGTGTGTATCACAAGCATGCACTAAGATGATTCATATTATTGACACTGCATATAAGATTTTAAGGCAAAGGCCCCTCTTATAAATTCTGACAGCAAGCTTTCACAGATAAGGAAACAATTTTTAAAAAAAAATATTGGTAGGATTACAAAACTTCCTTTCATGATTGAGCCTCCGTAATATGAGCGACTTTCCCTTGGTTCCAAGTAATGTTGTGTATTGCTTTTGTGATGGTCTCAAACCAAAGTTTATTTCAACTTTCAAGCTTATCATGCAAATTAGAACTGACGTGAATTAAGGATCTCATACATCAAATTGGAAGTTGTTCAGTAAAACGATCAACTTTAGAAAAATATATGCAAGAGCTGAAGGCAACTTGTAACATGCAAGTTCGATGAGAGGTGTCCGTAAAAATGGCATTCCTTAGGGAAGATCAGTACTACCAACTTATAGACGAACCACTCATACCAAAGTGGATGCTAGATCATACAACTCAAACCAGTGATTTTTATGCTAAGTTAGAAGTTAAACTGCTGCAACCTTCACCAACGTAGAATAATAAAGAGTATTTGGTCCTAATTCTTACACAAACCCGTCAACTATAAGCAAATGAACACCAACACCATGAGTTTCCTTTTGCTTTTGTAGTTGATAATTCATGGTCTGCCTTAAAAGGAGGAATGGAGTTGCTTACCGTTACAAAAAAGGTGCATGGAACAACAATAAATAGGAGTTCCTCAAAGTTAGGTTGATTCTTGTAAACGAATATAGTGGAAAAAGAGCTCAACTTTTTTCAATATTTTGACCGACAATAAAACTAAGACAACCCTCCTATTATGTTACATTACTACAAAATTACTTCAAATATGAATCAATAGTTAAATTAGTTTTATAGAAAAAATATTAAAATAATAAATAAATAAACACGTGTACATACTACGTATCTTACATGAAATGAAAGGCGGGTGATTTATCGCAACCCCAATGCTACAAGCTAAACTAATACTACTCCCCGGCTGAACTAGCACTCTTGCTTTTTTACGCTATTCTTTATCAAAGTTTGACTGCATATTTGAATAGATATATGAACAACAATATTATTGTATATGATATCGTTGAATTTGTCGTAACAAGTAGTTTCTAACTATAAACTTTTTATTGGTCATTATTTTGCGTACTTAAACATATAACAGTCAAACATGTTTATTGGACGGCCTGTTAAAACTAGCAAGAGTGCAAGTTTAGCTAAGACGGAGTAAGTGAGCCTTAGGAGTCAATCATAAATTAAATAAACAAACACATATACCTAACAATTTGTAGAAAATGATATAAAATGAAGACAGACTAAACTGTTCTGTTGGTTAAACAAATGCTCAAGGTAAGACTGACCTTAAGAGTGGCCAGAAACTCAGAGCTCTGGTAACACCGGACGTACAAGAATCTTCTCATGCTTGCTGCAAATAAATCTCCATCATATCCTGAATGTTGAAAACAAACAACATTCTTCAATGATTTCCTAAAAACAAAACAAAAATCAATTAAATTTGTTCTTGTATGTCTTACTGTTTGCTTGACTCTGAGCCATCAATTTGTGGTTCAGCAATTGGGAAAAGCGCGCAACATCGAACCGACAATCCAAGCCGAGAAACACGGCGAGGCGCTCCATCCCTCCGAATTGCTTGGGCAGGATGCAGGTGACGGCAGCCTGCATCAAGATGTGGGTCTTGGCGGAACAGGGAGGCCCACAACCTCAACCACACTGCCGGGGCGGAGAGGGAGCTTGTGAGGCGGCGGCGGTAATGGCAAGAAAGGGCGCTCCGACAACACCCGCGTCAGCATTTCCGCTGCTGTTTCGTCCGGTTCAATCCATGTTCTTGGAGCACTCATTGTTTGAATCAATTGCCAGAATAACAACTGTTTTTAGTCAAATTCCCCGATATCCAGGCTTTTGTTGGTTTATTCCAGGAGAGTAGTACACCCGGAGCTTTCGAAGTGATCGGATTTGGTGGCACTGAACCAGAGTGTTTTGAAAATGTTTTGGTTGCAACTTTTGAGGGGGGGAAAAACAAAAACAAAGACTTTCTGAAAACTCATGGGCCCATAAATTGGATAATTTTGAGTACTTTATCCCACATCGGAAAGTGCTGGAGTGTTCCATCAAAATATAAAATCAAAGACTAAATTATTTTTTAGTGACCAATATATATTAAAATACTATCTTTTGGTTTTCATTCCCAAAACTATGTACATCCGGCACCCAACAAATCCAAAATGATTTGTTTGGTCCCCAAAGATAGTTTTCCTGCAAGACTAAATTGTTTTCCGATAATAGTCAGGGGTATTTTCGTAATTTTACTAATTAAACTATTTTTTAAAAATAGAAATTAGTCGTCGGCGAGCCTCCTGCTGCTGCTTCGTCTCCGGCGAGTCTCGTCATCGTCGCCTCATTTCCAATTCACCGTTGCCTCTTTTCAACTTTGCATGCGACCTAGGGTTTCAATTCCACGCCGCCTCGTCGTCTTCAATTCCTCGCCGCCTTGTTGCTGCTTCGTCTCCGGCTCGGGCTCGTCTCATTGTTGTCGCCTCATTTATAATTCATTGTCGCCTCGTTTCACCATCGCCGGCGACCTAGGGTTTCAATTCCACGCCACCTCGTCGTCTTCAATTCCTCGCTGCCTTGCTGCTGCTTTGTCTCCGGCTCTTCTCATCGTTGTCACCTCATTTCCAATTCGCCGTTGCCTCGTTTCAACTTCGTGCGGTGACCTAGGGTTTTAATTCCATGTCGACTCATCGTCTTCAATTCCTCGCTGCCTCATCATCTTTAATTCCTTGTCGCTTCGTCGGCTTCAACGAGCCCTAGCGGTCGATCGTTCTGCAACCAACCCTAGCGGTCGCCTCGCCGCCGTCGCTCTGCAACTGTGTGACCACGACGACGGAGCGCCTCGCAACTCTACAATCACGGCGACATAACGTCTCACCGAGGATCGTTACCTTGCCAAAAAATCTAAGGATTAGGGGTATTGGGGGAGAAGAACGACGAGGAGCTCAGCTCCAGCCTCCCACCGGCGACTCTGGCACAGCTCTGCAATAGCCACAGCGGCGCTGCCGACTTCTGGAAACCCTCGGCCTTTTTTTAACTCAGGGGTATGCTGATCATTTTACATATTTTCAACCAATTTTGTCGTTGACTTTACCTGGAAACCACCTTTGGGGACCAAACAAATCATTTTGGATTTGTTGGGGACTGGATGTACACAGTTTTGAGAATGAGAACCAAAAATAGTATTTTAATATATGTTGGGAACAAAAAATAATTTAGTCAAAATTAAATGTCATTTACTAAGTTTGTCGGGCTCAACAACGCAAGTCTGTAACCCAAGTCTGGGGGCATTAAAGTGAGGGAAGAGTTTGGACCCCAGTTGCCTTGCTTCAAGGCCCGGACCACTCGAGGTCGTGTGCCCGGGTCTCAGTATGGCATATAGCTGGTTTGGAACTGGCAGAGTAGAGACTCCAGTATCATGGAATAGTTTTCCCCAACAAAGAGTAATGATAAACAAACTGAAAATTTATAATGAAATTACACATTGACTGATGTGGCAATAATAAAAAGATAAATGTATCCTTAATTAGTTACATTTTTTAAGGAAAATGATAAGTGATTTAGTCTTTTACTAGCATCCACATCATTTACTATGATTTTTTACTCTCCCTATCATCACTCCCCGCCAAATCACCGTAATTCGAATGTGCCTCCCAAACTTGACCCTTAACTTTTTTTAAAATTACTCCCTCCGGTTTCTAATAATGGATCACTTTCTTTTTTGGCAAGATTTTTTAACATTGGCTTCTACCTCTTTTGGCAAATTCTAGATTATTTTCATCCACTCAATTTATTTTTTACTCTTTCAATACATTCTCCGCCACTAATTCAATATTTTCTAAATCCAAGTGCAAAAAACAATGGAGCCAATCTTAGAGAATCGGGGAGTACTGACAATTGGAGGCTCACTTTCCCTCATGGAAAAATGAGGTTTAATTAAAATAATAAAAGGTAAAAGGTTTTAGTTGCAATATTCAAAATTTATTATACAACGTGTAGTAGTTAAAAAGTTTATAAACCGATTCATGCAACGCGGAAATTTTATCTTCATTTCTTCTAATTTGCACTTTAAACCTTGGTTTTCTCATGACTTTGGAAATACCGTCTTTCAAGAGACGGACTTTTTAAAATAATGGTATTGCTAAATCACTCCCTGTATGTTACTAGTTCACACACTAATACATATATGTATTTATAGTATTAAATTTAACTTTTTAGAGAGAAAAAATCACCATTCACCTGCCGACACCACCGTTGGAAATCGAACCTACCGAAAACCACCATCTTAGCCCCTCCCTACCCTCGCCCGGTCCCTCCCGGAAACAACCCTCCCTCCCACCCTCATCCACAGCCTTGTCGTCCCCAACCCCGCCTCACCTTCATCCCCAACAAAACGCTTCTCGTCTATGGATCTCGCCAAATGCCTCTCTCTAGGTGGTTCTCGTTTGCTGATTCTCGCTGCACGACTCTCGATTGATGGTTCTCGCTGATGGCGTCGCGCGGCTCTCGTGCAGGTGCCTCTCGCTGATAGCTCTCGAGTGAATGCTCATGGTTTGCTTGCATCGCTGGGTGGTTCGCATCGCTGAAGATAGTTCTCACTGATGCGTCTTAAGCACCGGTTTGCTATGATGGGATAATAGTATTCTCTGGCGACGGATTGAGGGGTGGTGACAGATCTGGCTCGCTACGGGGGTCACAGTGGACCATCTGGTTAATGAAATTGAACCGCCGCTCATAGCGATTTACCACCGTGCGACTTATCCGGTAAAATGCCAGAAAATTCAACCTTGAATCCATCGGAATGCTGCCAGAATTTCACTGGGAAATGAACAAAATTTTGCCTTGGCCAGGATTTCGCCGGGCGACAATAACAAACTTCATATTTTAATTGTTTTTAAATTAATTTTTTATCTAAGTTTAACTACACGCCATATTAAAAACACAAAAATGCAGAGCATAATACAGTAAAATGCAGGGAGCTGAATAGCAATTCACTTAAATAAGTGCCAAAGTTGCAAGTTTGAAACAACTTTCTATAAAAGAGGAGGTCTACTGAAAGGTGGTATGTCATTAAGCTATGAACAATTCACTGTAATTTTTTACTTTTTCTAAAGTAACCCCACCTATTATGGTGAAAGATTTGGCAGACCCCTACTCGTTTATTAATTTAAAAAGAAATTACAAAAAGGATGGGACATAATAACCTTACCTCCATATAACTAAAAAGGCATATAAAATACATTTTCCTAATAATCTAGCATGCCTTTTTAGTAACAATCTGAAAAGTCCTAAGCAAAATACACGAATCTATTCAGTAATATACATGCTGAAGTTTCTAATCAGATAAATATTTAAAAAGGACTTGCAAAGTGGAATTACATCAAACTCTTTCCTCTAACATATCAGTAAAATTAGATTCCTTAACTGATTTTGGATTATTAGTTACCTGTTTAGGTAGTTCATTGTTGAGCCACTCAAATCGTTTGTCCTTTTTGTTCCCATGTGTTAAAAGATGTGAGTTTCCTGCATGTCTTTCAATGAAGCCTTCCAGGCTTGTAAACTATTTTTTAATCTAGTTTGTTATTTATTCTATCAGTTTCTAAATCAGAATGATCCTAGTTAATAAGAATATTTTTCAGAGGCAATGGATTAACATCTACATGCATATCACTCCCGGAGTTAGAAATATCAGTCTTAACCATTTCAAGATTGAAACATATTGAGGCATAAGATTACATCAGCAATTTAACTGCAAGTGTTTTTTAATCAAGTCAGAATTATTAGTTGTTTCAGTTTTATTCATATCCCTGTATTCACTAGATGTCAAAAACTTGAATGCAACTTTTTCATTTTGAGCATTAACAACATTTTGTGAAATAAGATCCTCTGAGTGTTTAGAACAAACTTGAGATCTCTGAGCAAGGATCTTCTCTTGAGAAATTAATTTCAAACCTGCAATTGGGTTAGAGCAATACATATTACTAAGTGTAGTTTTTTAACGCTTAAGAATCACATGTGACCCCTGAGCATGGATTTTCTCTTGAGAAATTGACTCCAGATTAATAACCCCTAGAGGATTTGGTATCTACATTTCTTTGTCTTTAATATTCTTACCTCTTGTTGATTATTGTTTAGCCTGCACATTTTGAGGTACTTCTTCCGCGTGGACCTGCACATTTTGGTTAGTTTTATTCTTTAACACATGTATATACATATTTTCATTATTAGATAAACAAGACGTTGATGGTATATCCTCCTTACCTACTACCCTACCATATTCATCAAGTGGGGATTTACCCATGTATTAATGTGCCGGAGGGTTATCTTTTGACCTCTAGGCAGTGAAATTAGTTAAGCTTTGTTCATACCAGCAATGTGTTATCTGGTGGCCAAGTTTCAAGCATTTTTAACAATAATCTGGTATGCATTTATATTCCACATATTTCCAAAACCCTATTCCTCTAAAATTAATCAAAATCCTTTCCAATAGGAGTTGGTCACATCAATTTTGACACAGGCCTTGGAAACATGTGGTCTAGTTCAACCTAGTGTGACCCAATCAACTTTGACAGGGGTGCCTAATAGTTTACCTACCCAATAATCAAAAAAAATTGTTGAGGTAATTCATACATAGCAATTCAAACTAGTGCAATAGAAGATTCCTCATTAAGGTTAAAGTTTGGCATCCATTTAGTCATTCTAATTAAATATGAGCCAAAATTCCATACTGTGTGTAACAAGCATCGATAATAATCACCAAGAATAGAAAAAATGATTAAAACCTGGCATTTTTCCAATAGATGAATCTCAGTGTGACCTTTGAAGCTAGCAGTTTGGAAGTCCTTTCTCAATTTGTCCATTTGGGCCCGAATGTGAGAAAACTTACTGACTAATGTCCACCTCAAAGGTGCCTCCAAATGGTCGCATTCTTCATCTGTGAAATTGAGGCATGACTCTCCCAGATGATGAGTACTTGGTTTTGGAATGAAGGGAGTTCGAATTTTGGGGATGGCGGGATCAGGGGTTTGATTTAGGGCTTTGTGAAGTTCTCGATTTAGGGCATGAACGTACAATAGCGCTTTGGTGGTTTGTTGTGGCTCTTCTATGATGGCGTCACCGGAGAAGGCAAAAACCCTAGGTAAGATCGGAGAAGAAGAGTTTGATTTTGTGCTTCTTTTGGAGCAAAAATGAGGAGTAACTTTTCATTCTTTTATGTGTGTATATATATTGTGGTATTAATATCAAATATAGGCTAGGGATCATTAACGGTTAGGAACCTGATCAAAAGCATTGTCTTTTCCCATCTCAAATTCTCCCTATTTCCCCCCTAAATTATGAATCTCTCAACTCGTGAGCTGCAATTCCTATTTAGTCCTTCAATATATTTTTATTTCCTTACACTTGCACGTATAATTTGTGAAGATTCAGGACATTGGGAGTCTATAAGTGTGTGGCCCCTAATATTATGTTTGTAAGAATCCAAGTCGAGAAAGACGGTGAGGCATTCCATCTCTCTAAATTGCTTGGATAGGATACAGGTTCGGTAGCCCGCATCAAGATGTGGGTTTTGGAAAAACAAAGGGCCCCCACAACCTCAACCACATTGACGGGAAGGAGGGCGAGTTTGTGAAGCGGCGGCGGTAATGGCAAAAATGGGCTCTCTGACAACACCTGTGTCAGCATTTCCGTTGTTGTTTTGTCCATTTCGATCCATGCTCTCGAATCACTCATTATTTGGACCAATTGCCAAAATAACAACTTTTTTAGTTGAATGCCCTGATACCCAGGTTTTTTTCTTTTTGTTTATTCCAAGAGTAGCAGTACACCCAGAGCATTCAAAGTAATAGGATTTGGTGGTACTGTGGCAGGGTTACTGAACCATAGTGTTTTGAAAATGTTTAGTTAGGAACTTTGGCAAAAAAGTAAATTAAAATTCTAATGCTTTTATGGTATCACATAAAACATCTTCAATATGGTTAGACATGGCATTTGTTTCTAAAACTTTTTAATTTAGTATTAGGTGTGGAAAATTAAGTTTGAGCAAGTCAATGATGATTTAATTTCGCCTCTCACCGTGCATATGAGATAGGTGCGTCTAAATTGACTATTGTGTCACACACTCTAATAATACATGGGTCAAAATTCATGGTATGGTACCTTAGCACTATGATGGGCCACATAGCCCATCGATAAAGACTCTAGAAGTCGAAAGTTGTAATTGTGGAATTGTGATGACACAATTGTATTTTGGGACTGTCGTATGTCATGTACAACTAAACCCTAAGTTCACATTGGTATGAACACTTGTAAATACCATGGTATGCCTATGTTTAGTTCATTATATTCTCATACATAGTACCCCCGTGCTAACTTTAGCGTATGGAAGTCTTCCCCTTAACACACCATAATTTTTTTATCTTGCATGATCTTCTGTCATCAGAATAAGATCTTAAAGGTTGATTGGTAGTCACCATATATCAATTGGCATGCCTGGTAGGAGTGATTTTTTTAGTCTGATACCTTATTCTATGGAGGGGGATCAACGATCGTCATGATCGAACCCTAATCATGACGGTGTAGAGTCAAGTCGTTCCAGTGAAGGTGTTTCAACGACACAACAAACTTGCACATAGAAGACGATCGTGAGACTTCAGATAGTTAATGAGAAGAAGCATATTGATAGGCTTTTATGGAAGCATGAGCGGTGATAATAACTTCTTTTGAGCGTTAAGGCGTAACCCTGGCCCTATGTGATTTGGATCCGGTGACCTCGCAAATTATACCTTACACGGTGGATATGATCGGCGGCGCTCGCCGACAGCAGCATCTTCTCTCACCTCGACCCTTCCAAAAATTCAGGCCTAAAACACATCCAACATACTTTTATTTTTTATCCCGTCCCAAAAATATACCCCCACTCCACATGTAGTCTCATCGTCTAACAAATATCTGCCTTGGTCAGCTGTAACCACGACAACCTTGTGGTGTCCGCGATTGAGAGACGGCGTGAATCAATGGACGACTTTGTCGGCAGTAGTGATGGGTTGTATGTAGCAGTCAAACTAGATCATCCTGTGACGGGTAGATAGTCCTACCCACTGGGGAAAAAAGAAAATGGGTCTTTCTGCGGTAGTATGTATTTGTTGAACGAAGTTTTCTGGCGTACAACAGAGTTTTCCACTGGCATGTGGCCCCACATTTGTGGTGGGTTTGGAGGGCAATACTCCCTAGTCAATACCTACTTCCGAGTTACAGATTTGCACTGTAGATTGACTTCCCTGGATGAAAATAGAGTTTAGGTTAATCATGATTTTAGTTGTTTTGATGTTTTTTATTATCTAGGTGTGTTGTTGGTGCTCTCACGATTCCGGCGAGATTTAGGTTCTTCCTCGAAGTTCATTGGAGAAATCCACTGTCAACCTCCAAAACGGTTCTCAACAATAGAACTACGGAGTTGTGGCAACTCGGTGGGGTTTAGCCTGGACACTATGAATAAATATGGAGGCACACAATGTCGTACTACTTCAAATCAAAATGAACATGTCCTCGAAACTCCTCCAACATACACTTTCCACCACTGATTGGAGAAATCCAACAACAACCTCTCCAAAACTATAGAGCTGATGCAACTAGGCGAAGACAAAAATTAGAGGCATAAGTCGACTAGCAAACTGTAAATATGGCATGTGGACTTCAATCTTGAAATTGGATTGATATGTTCATTTGTGCGATGCTCATCCCACAGTGCGTGAGCCAAGTGATGTTTTAAAGCTTATAAATATTAGAAAGAAAAATTATAGTTGTTAGTTAGGGGTTGTACGACCTAAATCTGACACAAGTAACAATGTTATATTAATGAGAATGATGGAAGAGTTTTGGGAAATACCATCTTTCCACAGGTTTATGGAAAGAAAGAGTTTAATTAGAATTATAGATAGGTAAAATGTTTTGGTTACAAAATTAAAATTTTGTTATGCAATGTGTATTAGTTACAAGTTTATGATCTGATTAGTGCAATCCAAAATTTTTATCTTGATTTATTCTAATTTACAGTTTAAACATTGGTCTTTCAAGAGACGGACTCCAGAATAATGACCCCTTTTTTTCTTCAAAAAATAGAAATAGTAAAATAAAGAGTTTTTGAAGTTAGACTCAATTTCAAATGGTCCAAAACTTGAACCAAGTTCGGTCTAATGGCTGAACCGTTGGAGTAAGAAATTAGAGTGCGTGCATGACCAGGGGTAAGACGGTAAGATTACGGTGAGTCAGTGACCCATTTTAGGGTTTAAATGTTTGCCTACTTGTGGACATCACTTACAACGTCTAAAACTTCCGCGGCGGCATCTGGATTAGTAGCACCAGACTCAATCTCCTAACCATGGTACTTGTTTCTCCTCTTTTCCATTCCGTTTCTTTGTGATATTGAATGTAATCGAACGAATTTCCGGTGTAATCTATAGGGTTGCCTTTTTCCTAGTTTGTATGCTTAATTGATGATGATTTTGTCTGATTTTTGGAAGAAAAGACCCCACCTTCGATTAGGGATGCATTGATCCTAGTCGTGATGATTTTGTCCTGGCTTTTGAAAGAAGAGAACCCACCTTTTAATTTTATACAGTATATGCTGTTTGAGCCATTGTGTTTGTTTTTCATTCGAAAGATTTTGAATCGAGTTCTGATGTTGACTATCTTCTAATTAGAATGGATTCTTAGTTTTACCTGTTGCTTTGTGCTTTCAGCCGAAGCAGATTCACGAAATCAAGGATTTCCTCCTGACAGCGAGAAGGAAGGATGCACGGTCTGTGAAGATTAAGAGGAGCAAGAATGTGGTCAAGTTCAAGGTGCGCTGCTCCAAGTACCTTTACACCTTGTGTGTCTTGGACAACGAGAAGGCCGACAAGCTGAAGCAATCACTCCCACCAGGTTCCTCATTTTTACATCCTTAAGCTTGATCCCCTATGTGTACCGTTTTGGTTGTAGTGTTTGATGTTTTTGTGGGATGAGTTTGTTTGAACATCTTCCTAGTTCTAGGCTTTTAAACCCGTTTTAGAATAATTTCAACATTTCCGTACTTACTACCTCTGAAACAATACCTAGATCACACATCTATAATCTGGATGGTCTTTTTTTGCATAATGTTATTGTTGAATGATATTTTGAAGGCAGAGGGTTGTCCTTCCTGTAACTGTTGCAAGTATCTGTGTTTTGAGATGAGGTCCTGACTTTTTACTCTCTGATATCTGCAGGTTTGAGCGTCCAGGACCTTTAAATGAGTTGAATCGTCTGGTTGCTTAGAGTTGTAGAAGTGTTTTTATTGCAACAGTTTTAGTTATGGATGAAAAAAAAATCATTCTATTCTTGTACTTGACATTAATTTTGACTCTTGAAACTTGAATTATCATAGATGATGCCTTGTTTTTTGACTGTTGATCTTGAATTATCATAGATGATGCCTGGTTGTTTTTAGATGGTTGATTGTTAGTCAATGGCTGCTGGAGCTTGGTTGTTTTTCAACGGTTAATTGTGTTTGTCTATGGCTGCTGGGCTTTAATTCGCGTAGGTTTACTGTGCTTATCTATGTCTGCTGAGCTTTATTCACTTGCCATGACAGATGGAACTTGGTTATTTACCGTTTGTTAGTTGTGTTTGTCAATTGCATCTAGGTTTTAATCCTTACACAGCCACATTTTCTTATTTCTGTTGGACTTGATTTCAGTAAGGTGGTTACCTGACCAGTTCTTGAGTAGTTCCTCTGTTGTCTAAATTTGAAAATGCAAAATTTCGGAGAAGTCGGACTTGGGAAACTGATGGTAGGAGGATTAGATAAGCCTAAATTTCACTCGACGGAATGTAGGCTAAACACTCTCATGCACTTTTACCATCCTTATTTTCACACTTTGATGCACTTATTCCATCTTTTTTTCTTCCAAACCAGCCATGTTAGCCACTAGTCCATGTTAGCCGTCCAGGGCAAAGTAAACTGTTTTGATTCAATACATAGCATCTTCATGGCACAAGATATCTAATCAAAGTGTTGATGGAAATAATAAAGAAAATATAGAGCAAAATTTTAGGCTAGGGCATTGTTGGTGAGGAGGGTGGGGGTTGGTTGTTGTTCATCGCCTGGAAGGCTTGTACGTCACTACTGTCAACATCACTAACACTACCGCGGGCGAGCAGAACACAACCAACTCAAGCAGAGTTGACGGGATTTGAGATGATCGGTATGACTGTGTGAAAAATTGCCCAGCACGACTAGCGATGACCGAGTAGAACAAGGCCGACTCGAGTAGAGTTGAATGTTGAATCTAGCCAACACGAGTAGAGTTGATGGGATCTAGATGATCAATTTGATTGTATGAAGGACTGCCCGATGCGACCAAACCGAATTGAAATTATTGACGCGACTGTGTGAAGGACCTACCTAAAACTAATGTGGACACTGGCGTGCAGAACTTGCCTGAAAGCACATACGTGAGAGCAAGCATGGTCAGACCTATCACATAGTGGCAACAATCGGCAACAGTGGTGAGAAGGCAATTAGAGTGGTGAGATCTGAGGGATGGGACTAAGGGTTGAAGGGATGTTGATGACTCCAGTGAGGTTCGTTGGTATAGAGTGGTTGGTGGCTCCAGCATGTAGAGCACCCAGTAACTCCGGCAAGATTGAGCAGCCGATAGGAGGGTGGGTAGGTGGGATATAAGCAGCCCACACCGCAGAACGTCCACCACATCACCTCTGACGCCACGAAAGCTCTCTACAATTCATTCCACCTCAACTTCTCCTCCTCCATCCCCATGCCCCTCCTCGAAGATCTCGCCGCAGGTACCATTAAGTCAGACTCCATTCACCGGATTTCCATTCATCTCATCTTCTCCATTCTCCAATTCCTCAGCTGGACTGGCTCCGCCAGGGCTGGGTGGTGTTGCAGCGAGTGGGCTAGGGTTTTGTTAGGGCTGGGTGGCGGGTGGGCAAGCTTTTGCGTCTTCGTTGGTGACGATTCGACTGAGGTGGCGCGGCGGACCGTGGTGTTGGGAGCAGAGTTGAATGGCGGTGGTGCGTTCTCGATCGGGTGGAACTGTTGGAGGTTGAAGGTGCAGCGGCGCCAATAGCTGCTAAAGAAGGAAATGCGCAACTTTCTTCTTGGGGGGTGGAGGCGGCACAATGGGGGTGGGGGCGGTTGCGGCGGAAACCTGGCAGTTGCATGAGGGTAAAATTGTTTTAACATTTTTATGTTTTAGGCCAAAGGACATTTTGGTCATTTATTTGCGGTAAACGTTGGTCAAAGCCAGAAATGGTATCTTAGTATTGGCATTTTCATCAATTAGTTAGGCTTGTTTTTGTACTCCCTCTGTCCCAACCATTTCTGCATACTTTCCTTTTTAGTGTGTTTAAGCCAAATCTGCACAATTTTCATTTTAAGAAAATATCCATACTAAGACATAAATACCCCTGCAATTATTACATATTAATCTCAAAACAAAAAAAACACCCCTCACCTGACAAAACCCTTAGCCACCTACCCTCACTCACCTTTCTCGCTCTCCTTATCTTCAACCACTTCCTCACAAAACTCTCCACCACTTCATCTCTCATACAATCTCACCTCCGCCTCCCTCCTCGCCGTTTCTTTCCGATGTCGTTGTCTCTATGCACCAAAATTCTGATGTCATTGCCACTCTACCGTTGCCAAAGCTCTTCCCTTTAATCTCCGTCCAATCCCACATTTGATGCCATTGCTTTTCAATGTCGTTGCTTTTCGATCGGTTGCCTCTCTGCGCCTAAATCTCGGATGCCATTGCCTCTCTATTGTTGCCGAAACTTCCACGTCTGCCAAAGTCTTCTCGATGACTCGAGCTGAGTTTAACCCAGAGCTGGGTCTCTACCCGACGAGAAGGGCATGCGAGTTTGGCTTTCTCCGATTGAGTGGATTTCTCCAATAAGAGCTCAACTTTCATCACTTGGGTTCAACTTTCATCACTTTGGTGAATTAATTGATGTTGTTCCTGGTTAGTGGTAGTGACGGAGGTGGTGTCTGGTGGTGGTGGAAGGATAAGCGGAAGGGTAAGAAGGACATTTGCAAGGGCTAAATTTTTTTGTTTCACTCTCTCGTTCTGCAGGAATGGATGGGACAAAGGGAGTAGTAAAAATTATCTGAGAATTATATTGACACTTATTCAAATAGGTAGGGTTATATTTATTTCATCAATTATGCATGATTGAAGAAGGATGTAACACGTAAACAAAACTAGCTGTCCCTCTGATTTCATTTCTGCTTTGTGACATTATAACAAACAAACCTTAGCAATACAAGTAATAAAAAAAATGAATGTGTAAAACAAGACTCGTGGTGGGGTGGAGTGAGGAGTGGAGCCGAGGGAGCGGTTGATAGTGCAAACTCATACGAAATAAAAAAGCAGGGAACTGCTGTAAGGAATGGCCCCTGAAACAACGTTTGTCCATCATGCATTGGCAAGGGGCAATCTGGCATTGCTACTCCCTCCGTTCATTAATATTTGACACATTTTTAACTTTATTTTCTCAATATATATTTGACCATTGATAACTTTTGCTACGTATGTTAATATCATATAAAATTTTAATATTTGAAAAATACATGCTACGAAAAATCCAATGATACCTCATATGATAATATTATTGCTTATATATTACATGAAATTTATGGTCAAACGCGACTTGAGAAAATTGACTAAAAATATGCCGAAATTAGCTTAACGGAGGGAGTAGCATAATTATACTTTCTTCTCCTCATCCCCAATTGCGTGGAGAAATTACCAAGTTTGGCGCTACAGTAGTATGAGATGGATGCAATAGGGGAGTGCGCATTTCCGAAATGCGCACTCTGCGTTTCCCTTTTTTTTCGAAATGACATGCATATAACGCATTACCATAATGCGCACCAACCTTTTGACTGGTCTTCTGACCATTTTCTCTTCTTTTCCTTTCGATATTCCTCCATTTTGTTTCACATCAGCAACTCCATTTTCTCTCCTCCTTTCTCCGGTTGTCTTCTTCATCCACGGGCTTCCCCTTCGCCTCCACCGGAGCCAAATTTTGACGCCGTTTTGTTCCCCCGCTATTCTTCTTCCCGATCCGGCCATCTTTATCCCCGTCCCGACATTGAGATTGAGTTCATTGTCCCCTCCATTTTGTTCACCGAAGTGGCCTGAAGGTCGCTGGTTGGTTTTGTAGGCG
>JAULKM010000002.1:7734830-7746589 GCA_032355605.1 Rubia tinctorum
CTCCAAGCTATAGCAAATAGTATAGTCTGTAACTATACAAGCTTTCAGGAGCAGATTCTTAATTTCTAAGTTTGTCCGTTTGATAACTTTTTGAGATTCTGATCACCTAAAATAATGTCTTTCATACATACATAGTGAAGCCAGGCATGCTAATACGTGCATTTGCAGTCATTCTTTGAGAGGTAAGAATTTCATTGCATCACATTACATAAACTTGGTTTGAAACCTGCATTGGAATTCAAAATGGGCCTGATCGAATGCTTTATATTGGTTGGTTTTAAGGCCTGTTCTCCAGAGCTTATCTGCATTTCAATTCAATTTAGTTCATTTTAGTTTAGTAGAAATTTAATTTGATGAAATTTGACTTATTTAATCACAATATTACTATTTTGAATGCACTTATTTTTAGTTCAGTTAAGTTTAGCAAACATAAGCTCTAGAGAACATGACCTAATTCTATTAATTGAACTATTGCTAAATTGTAAATGACGAGACACTTGCTCCAATCTAACATTTCAAGATGGGAAGCAACTGAAATCTTTACTCTGGTCCCTCAAGAAGAGGCTGAGTTTTCATTCTCGCAACAAAATCCCTTAAATGACCTTTTCACCTCTGCAATCAATATTCTTCTGCCATTTTAAATGCAGAGGTACAGAAGGAATTAGGGAAATAGAAAATATTGGATGATAGATTAAGAAAGAAAAAAAAATGCTCCTGTAACCCCAGTTCTTACTATGAGACGATATCAATGACCTTGAGTTTTTGGAAAGTGCCGAAATACCGTCAAGTTGGCTGGAACTTGCAGTCAACACCCAGCAATGCCGGCCAATGGTGAAATGACCAATAACCCTCATTTTTAATCTAGTAAAAAAGAAAAGAAGTGCTCATGTAACCCTCAGTTTTTTCTTACATATGTGATAATATGAGTTTTTTTCTTTTAAAGTGTCTGAAATACCCCCAAATTGGCCGAAGGCTCGCAGTCCACACAGGCTAAGGTCACTCAATGGAAAAATGATCTAAAAGCCTTCAAATGACCTAAAAATTATCACCATTTCTCTTCGGAATTTTTTTGTAGGAGCACTCACCTATCGCCATTTCCATACAATTGAGCTCAGATTGTTCATTAACTTTTAAAAAATCGGAGAGATAGGATATGAATTATTTGAAGTAAGAGAGAGTAGGCTCAAACTTGTTGAATGCGAATAATCACATTAACCTAAGGCATCAGAATCTCTGTCATTCCAACCATCTTCGAGAACTGAACGTCCTCGTTACACCGTCAAAGAGCTATATGCAAAGAGCTATCTGCAAGAATCGACAATGAATTCAACCTAATTTGCCGATGGCTAGAGCTTTCTGGACCAGAGGAATTCTTGATTCCTCTCACAGCATGGTACAAATCCCAACATAATAATAATTTGGGTGGTTATGGTGAGGGGAGGCGGAGAAAAAAAGAGACTCCGAACGTGTGGTTTTTGTTGGGGGCTGTTTGAAATATTCGGTGTGTCTACATGGTGGAAGGGGATCGGCAAGAGAGGAAGGGGACCCGTGGGAGAAGCGGGGTGGTGGGACGAGTAAGAGGAAGTTGTGTGGCTGGTGTTGAAATTAATAGTGATTAGTGACATTGGTGCAATGAGGCGCCAAGGGGTTCTGCTGAGTTTTGTGGTGTTGGTTAGCGGTGTGGTTTTGTGGCATGGTGGCTGAAATCAATAAATTAGAGTTGTCAAACAAACAAGAATACTTTTATCATTTGTTTTTTTTCTTCTGAAAACGGTGAGAGGGATTAAGTTATGAACTTTTACGCCGTTCAGGATTATATTGGCACTTCCGAAAAACGTTGGTCAGAGATTATATGGACACTTTTCGAAAAACTAGAGGTAGTATATTTTGTATGGAAAAAAATTAGCCAAATTCCCAAATTTATTTATGTCATTAACATCACCATTATGCCAGAAATTTTCAAGCCAACGGTCAGTGGGTTTAACTTATTCAAGTCAATGCCGGTCAAGTATTATATGAGCACTTTCAAAAAACACAAGGTTATATTGGCATATAGACAAGAATGATAATCCAAGAAAAAATGAGGGGAGGTCAAAAGGTGAAACCAGCAAAATGAGAGAAAATAGATAACATAAAAAGGAAAGAGAGCAAACATGAAAGGAGAGAGATAATACGAGGAGGTAGGTAAAGGAAGAGATCAAGTTGAACGGGAGTTCTAGAAAAAGAAATTCAAAAGATAGTGCTACCGAAAGTATGAGAAAGAAAAGTGGAAGCAAAAAATGTTTAGTTGCTAACTATCAATGAAGAGATCAAGTTGATGCAAAAAATGAAATTGCTAACTATCAATGATTTTACGATATGTTTAATTGTTTAATATCAAACAATGAATGTCAAGGAAGCTGATGCAACACAAGCACAGTTTTAAATATAGCAGTTAATGAAAGCTTTTCTTTGGCTTGATAGCATAAACCTAAGGTTTGAAAAATTAAGGAAACAAGAGAGTGTGGTAAGTCTACAAGAAAACTTATGCTTCTCCAAAATTAACTCTCAGGAACCATCCATGGCAAGTTGTGTCATGGGTAGCTTGAAGAAGGCAAAAATATCACAGGAATTTTATTTCAACCCAAATCTGAAATATCCTCTGAAAGAGGTACAATATTTATAGATAAAGAAATTAAACTCAATACAGATTATGATTATACCTCAACTTTTGTCAAGAATAGCTTAACTGCATTGAAGAACAGTTTAGAAACAAACCTCAAATATGGTTGTATAGTAATCAGTAGATTTCTACAGGGAAAAACTTTACTGAAATTACTGAATGACAAAACTAGATATTGGTTGAAATTAACATTCCTGCATCCCATTATTGACTAAAGTTAATATTGTTTACCAACACAAGGCATTTGTCCTTCGGGGATTCAAACACGACTAAGGCACAAATAGGGAATTCTTGATTTTATATTCTTTGTTTTCTTTTGTTTTCCACTCCAGAAGCAATTCTTCAAAGCATTCTTAGTGATTTGAAAAAAAGACATATAAATCAAGTTTGGCTCGTAAAGGTGGCCTACCCCCGCCCCAATCCATGGGGAAACAGACAAGTTGGATAATTCAATAATGTTGGCTTGCAACAATTATATTATTATAGTTGCAGAAAATCTCCAGCAACATTAGTTTCACCAAAGGTAGCTGTCAGATACAAGTAATGACCAATTATTCTAGATCTGCTCAACACAAATTTCATACTTTCTGCAATTAGAAACAGAATTCAACTTTCTTTCTGTAAGCCTAGGTTAGTACAATTCCAGTAGTTATTCGGGTTAGCTTAAACAATATTATCTGCATTAAATTTACTTGATGCATTAAAGGAGCATTAGTAAAGCTGTATACCAAAGCCATAGTTTCAGAAACAACAAACAGATATACCTGACCATAGGTGAACAAAAAATTATTGTTCAGAGGTCAAATTGCTAGAGATAATCAAAGTGACACAAGATACAAACCAGGTCAGGCAGGTCTTCAACTAATTTCTGGCGAGAATCTTCATTTCGCAATAATAGGTATTGTCCAAACATTGCGCTTCTTGCATAGTACATGTATCGGATAGTAGCCCCTCTGTAAGAAGGTGGTATAATGCTAGGAAGAAGAGTTCGTACAACATCTGCAAATGAAATAGCTCATAAATATGCTGTTCACTTGAGAACAGATGTAAGAAATGGTACTCCCTCCGTCCCGGCCGAATCTGCACACATTTTGGTCAGCTTTCTCAAGACACGTTTGACCATAAATTTCAACTAGTATATAGACACCAATATCATCATGTGTGATGTTGTTGGATTTCCTGCATGATATATTTTCTAAATATCAAATTTTAACACACCGTTAGCATGCATAACTAAAGTTATTGTTGGTCAAACATGACCTGAGAAAGTTGACCAAAAACTGTGCAGATTCAGCTGGGACGGGGGAGTATATGTTAGAGAAAACAACTCCATTCCATTCATTCAAGTAAACCCAACATGCAAGATAAACTACAGCTTCATTTGGATAATAGTCCAATTTCTCATTTCTATCTCATTTTCCATTTTTATAAAGCAACTTTTCTCAGTGCATCCATCCATGTTTACAGGATATAATCAAAGCAATAAACGTAAACTGCGTCTTTTGCGAGTTCACAGCCAGTAATTACACTCAGGCCCTTTCCAGCAAATTTGTAAATTTTAGCTTATACATGCTTTAAAGGACGCCATAAGCATTATAATTTTGTGTACTTCAACCCTCAATATTTTGTCCGGTATAATAAGGCCAACATGCATAGAGTCGTGGTTCACCCGGGCTCATGGTTCAGAGATGGGGATGTTGCATGGAAAAATGCTCCCTATAAACAAGAGCTTGGTAGATAACTTGGAACGAAAAGGCAATTACAGGTTTTATAATTTGTTAAGTCAATGTACTTAAGCCTTCGGCTTCACCAGCTCAGTGTGTGGTCACTATTCTTCATTAGGATTAAACCTTGTTCGTCAGCTTCTTGTGGAAATGATCACTGTGACAGATCAATCTTGCAGAGGCTGCCTATTGATGTTTTCCTATTTTATCAAGAGGGTTCTTTAGGCCTTAACAAATGAATATCCTTCTAACAGAGCAGAGAAACACCAAAAGCCCAAGCCCTTTACCATCTATTGTGTTGTTATCTTTGGAGGAAAAGTAATTCTCAAGTTATTTGAAGAAATGCTTAACTATAGCCTTAATATTCTCCTATTTAAGTAAGAAAAATTTCTAACAGCAAGCTAGACTTCCTCTTCTAACATCATCAAGCTAGTAAGGAATTACTGAGTCATTCACGTCCCTGCAAGAAATCCCTGATCGACCAGGACATTTCTATTTCAATAACCACTGAAGAAATTAGACAGAAATTTTCCTCTAACTGACTTCAACCAAATCCAGAACTGAAGAACAAGTTGTTGAAATCTTAGAAATGAGACTCAAGCACAAGGCAGTCTGCAGTTGTATCCAGCACAACTCAATACTGTGTCTGCAGAGGAATCAAATCTCATTTTTGTATCATTTATAATGATCTTCTGCTCACTCAACACTTTAAACCACATACAAAGTAATTATATACCACATCCAAAGTCATTACACTAAAAATGTCTTCTCCCTCAGATGTGACCAAAACATATTAAAATACTTTCAGCAGGCTTTGACAAAAAAAAAACTGAGTGCCAGTAGAAGCCATTAGCTATGTACGTAACCAAAGGACTTTGACAAAAAATAGTCATCTATTCTCACATAAAGAAATAGTCATCTATTCTTAGGCCCGCATATAACCAGCACTAGTAGAAGCTTTAGAGGGACCATGTTTGACATCTGCAAGTAGTCAGATCAAATATAAGAGCGAAATTTTCTAAAATCCTATGCCTGTCACCCCTAGTCCCTACATTACACAGACAAGAGTGGGCTTCCAATAAGCTTTTGAACAAAGACAATTTCCATGGTTTTGGCTCTATCTTATCAATCACTATACAGCATAAAGTAGAAATGATTACCATAACAATATGCTATACCAATTTCTTCTATACCTTAAGGGAAAAAAAAAAACTTTGCATTGGTTGACTTCCAAGACCAAGCAATGCTTCTGGTAAAATGTTCCAAATTCTCAAAATTATTGCACCAAAAGTAATCAAACTTATTCCAATCATGCACGAATAGCATGAGCAGTGACGTAAAACACAAGCCTTACATCTTTTAGTCTCCCCTGAAGCGATGATTTGGTTTGAAACTATTGCTGGTGTAGACCAGTCCATGAATATATACTCTCCTGGCACCCAACAGTAAAACGAATAACTGTTACTTGCAGAAGCATCAAATCAAACAGCTGAAGTAATTTTTTTAACAGCATCTCAAACCCCAACCAACATTTCCGCAATCATGGTAATCACCAGGAAATTTATTACCTCTTCTTTGCTTGGATTCGGGGGAAGGCTTGGGAATGTTGAACCAATTAATATCCAATTTCTCGATCCCTTTAATCTCAAAGCTCAATTTTTCAATCAGAAGCGAGAGGGATTCGCTGGGATTCTTAATTTCGACTGTGATGGTGACTACATCACCGGGTCTGTACGCTTCCCTGTCCACCTCCAATTTCAACTGCGGTGGACTCTCGCTCTTGCCATTGCTTCCACCGCCGCCGGTGCCGCCGCCGAGGCCGAGGCCAAAGAATGAGAAACCTCGAGACTGCTTCTTTGGCGGTGGCATTGGGATCAACTTAACTTAGTTTTGAATTTTGCAATTTGAGTGCGGGAATAGATGGCATCACCAAATTAGAAGAACAGTCGCTTCTAAAAATCAGTAAAACACCAGTTTTAATTTCTTTTAGTTTCGTAAATCTAAGAACTAAACGTAAGGAGGAGCGGCATGAATAGATCACTGGAATTTTTTACTTGTATTTGTTAAATTAAATTTTAAATTAAAATAAAGTTTATTTTAGTTAAATATTTTCACAAAGTCTTGTTTCAGTCATTCTAAACTTTAGGCCAGATTTATTATGCAATTATAATAACTTTTATTTGGAATGGGGTTATTTTTAAAAACTACTTAAAAACTGGAGGACTTACCTTGTAAATATAATAACTATATATACATCACTTTTATTTTTAGAAATCAGATCAGATTCCAGTTTGTCTTCCCTGTTGCTCAACCGCTCTTCCTCCAATTGGTGTGGCTGCACCGCAGGCGCATAGCGATTCCGGCGACGGCGCATCCAGGCTAAGCACAACGGCGACGCATCTACGGTGCACATCGATTCCGCGGCGGCGCATCCACGATGCACAGCGATTCCGCGGCGGCGCATCCACAGTGATCAGCGATTCCCGCGGCGACGCATCCACAGTGATCAGCGATTCCCGCGGCGGCGCATCCACGGTGACCAGCGATTCCCGTGGCGGCGCATCTAGGTGGAGCACAGCAACAGCGCATCCACGACGCATCCCGACGGAGCACAACGATGGTGAATCCAAGGCAGAGCACAGCTACGGCGAAGGATTGGCGATTAGAAGAGGAGTGCGACGCCAGTGGAAGAAGAAGGCGCTGGAGAAGAAGGCGTGTGAGATGCACGCGCTTTGCCGTAGATGAACACTCTGGCGTGTGAACTCCACACGCCGCCACTGCAGAGCTCAACACCGGCAAATTCGACTATGTTCGCGATGTCCAAAGCTCCAGAGAATTCGGTATACTGAGACGGCGGTGAGTGTGTGTTTGTTGTGCGTTTAATTGCTGTGTGTGATTGTTGCTCCGAAATCATGCGTTCTAGTCTTCTGTGTTTTATCGCTGAGACGTCAATGATGTGTGATG
Source organism: Rubia tinctorum (assembly GCA_032355605.1). NCBI lineage: Eukaryota > Viridiplantae > Streptophyta > Magnoliopsida > Gentianales > Rubiaceae > Rubia > Rubia tinctorum. The sequence goes on from JAULKM010000002.1 coordinate 7,742,181, forward strand.
ATATGTCCGATGTGATGTTTGTGTGTTTTTGTGATGATGATGTGTGATGCTCTGTGTGATGTTTGTGTGTTTTTTATGACGATGATGTGTGATGCTCTGTGTGATGTTTTTCTATGGTGTAATGGTGATGTTTTATGATGTGGTGGTGATGATGATTTAAGTTAATGCAATGATGTTTATGTTTTTTTTTATTTTGATAACAATGATGTTTTTATGATATATTTATTGAGGTTTAATTTTATGTTCAGTTATGAGTTTTTGATTCCGTGGTTAGTACTCTTGACTATGAGATAAGTGGCATGGGCTCAATGGTGTTCTTTTTAAAAGAATTTATATTGTTGAGATATTGTAACTTTTTAGTTGATATTTGTAGTTTTTTTTATCTCATGTTAATGTTTTTCATTATTCGAGTGAGATTTATTTGATATTAGTTAATGTTTTGTAGTTTTTTTTGTTGACATGGATTGATTCAGTTTTTTATTTTGGTGCTTTTCATTTTCCTACAGAGGCTTTAAATCATAAAAGTTGATGTTTGTAGTGGTTTTTTTCGTGTCGATGTTTTTAATTTTATAAACGAGATTCAGGTGTTATGAGTTGATGTTTGTAGCTTTTGGGTGATATAGGTTGATATTTGTAGTTTTTTTAAAAAATAATTCTCATGTTAATATTTTTCATTTTCCGGCTGAGGTTTTGGTAATAGGAGTTGATGTTTGTAGTGTTATTTTCCTGATGCTGATGTTTTTCCATTTTTCGAATGAGGTTCAGGTATTAGGAGTTGATGTTTGTAGTTTTTTGGTGATATGTGGTGATATTTGTTTTTTTTTAAATTGTTGACATTATATATTTTTTGAGTGAATAATTTATACTCCTGAGGTACCGTAATTATTTTGTTGATGTTTTTATTTTTTTCTCATGTTGATGTTTTTCATTTTCCGGGTGAGTTTTAATTGATATGAGTCGATATTTTTGTAATTTTTTGGGCTATATGAGTTGATTTTTTTCCTCTCCTATTGATGTTTTTCATTTTCTCGTTGAGTTTTAGGTGATACGAGTTGATGTTCGTAGTTTTGGGTGAGATAGGTTGATTTTTTGTAGTGTTCCTTTTCTTATGTTGACACTTTTCATTTTCCAGGTGAAGTTTAGGTGATAGGAATTGATGTTTTTAGTTTTTGGTAGATATTAGTTGATATTATAGTTTCTATTAAAAAATTGATAATTGAATATTTGTTGATGTTTTTATGATTTTTAGTTGATTTTTGTTAGTTGCGGTCGACGTTTTTTCAATTTTTTGTCAATTTTTATTTGATTTTAATATATTTTTGGCTATTTTATTTGTTTTTTAATATATTTTCTGTTGCAATTTTTTAGTTGATGTTTTATGATTTTTCGTTGATGTTTTGCTATTTTTTACTGATGTTTATAATTTTCAGTTCGATGATCATATTAATTGTTTGCATTTTAAAAATATTTTTAATGTTTTTTTAAAAATTTCAAAAAAATTTGCAAGCTGCAGATGACGAGAAAATGATAGGAAAAAAATTGGACAAAAAAGCCACTGAAAAAATATTAGCGATAGGTCCATGTAAAATTATTAGTGATGTGTCCATGTAAAATTATTAGAGATATGTCTTTAAAGCTAGAATATAGCTAGAATTGCATAAAGGCACATGGCTAAAGTTTAGGCTGCCTTATAGGAGACAGACTCAAATATTATACTCCCTTTGTCCCAAATTAACTTGTACTCTTATTTTTTAACACTATTCTTTATTAAAAATTGACATCATATTTAAATAGATATATGAACAATAATATTATCGTATATGGTATTGTTCAATTCGTCGCAACAAGTAGTTTTTAAATATTAACTTTTTATTTGACGTTATTATACGTAAATAAATATATTAACGGTCAAATATGTCTCTTAAACGATGTGCAAAAATCAAGAGTGCAATCTTGGTTGGGACGGAGGGATTACTTCTTATATAGTATTTCTTATATTTCACATTTTTTAAAATTAAACTCACATTAATGGGGAGATATATATTAGGTTCTCCAAAACTATAACATTTTAGAGTACAAATGGTAGGTTCAAGTATTAACTTTAGCCAATATTTACGAAAGGCCATGTGATGGCAAAAAGATTGCTAAAAATGGGCGAAGATGGTATCTAGGAAAACGTTGGTAGTGTTTTCAATTGTAACACCTCCACACTGTGTCAATGTTTAAAAACCAGTCAGACATCCAAAATTTTCCTAGATACTCCATCCGTCCCACTAGTGATGACAACTTACTATTTTCAAAGTCAAATTTGATAAACTTTGACCATAAATATAAATTAATCTATATATAATAAATATATCATATGAGATATTGTTAAATTCATCTTAACATATATTTTATAAATATTAATTTTTAATGTAAAATCAGTATATGTAGTTAGAGTTATTAACGGTCAAACATGATCATTGAAGACCGTGAAAAAACAAATTGATCATTACTGCTGGGACGGAGGAAGTATTTAGTAAAGAAAGCATCTAAATGTCCTAAAATAGAGCAAGAATGATCTCCGGTGAGGTCATTTGACGGTAATTCTTGTGTGTCTAATAAGGATAAGACTCCGGTTCCTCATGTTCCTGAGCATTTTTTCCCTTTTGAGCAGCTTTAAAAAAATCTCGTTCCTCCTGTAGAGCTTGAGCATCCCCAGTAGATTCCTTCATTTTTCTCTTGCTAAAAGTGCTTATACTGCATTAACACAACCAGTGGCGGAACCAAGACAGCATTTTAGGGGGCTGATTTATACAGGTAATTTTTTTCGGACGCTAGATTATATTGGTAATTTTTTTCCGGGCACTGAATTACACTGAATTTATAATAACAAATACGACAAATCACACTTGCTATTATTCTATCTTGTTAATTAATGAATTTATAATAACATAAATAAGGCTCTAAAAATAAAATTAGTGGGATTTTTTAAAAAGGAAAGGACTGAGCATGAGAGTAGTTAGACCTATTGGGTTAAGCTCATTCATCAGATTTCCTTTTATTCTCTTGACGAGAACAAAACGACGTCTTTTCACTTATACTAAAACGACATCATTTTGTTTAATGAAGAAACAAAAAAAATAAAAAATAAAAAAATGACATCGTCTTCCTCAGAGCTCGCCGGAAATGGGAGTTTAAACCTAGGTTTGGGGGGGAGGCGGAATCCATGGATTCCGGTGGCTGCTATACTTGAATTCCGGGCCACCAGATCCTAGGGGTGGCGCCAGCACCCCCTCGCTCCCCCCTGGTTCTGCCCATGCACACAACATTGGATTAGTAGTATGCATTCTTAGAGTCCAATCTAAGTGTAGGAATTCCATTTTTATCCAAGTGTAGTAAACCTCTGGCCCTCTGATCAAGATCAATAACAGAGTACATTTTTCCATTTGGAAAGGCTTTCTATAGAAGCTTTCAAAAACATCTTCCCTGACCAGTTCAATCAAAATAGATGCAGAACAGTATGAACCTTCACACATCATTTGTTTCTCATTTTCCAGATGTTCCAGCAGATTAGGGAGGATATGATTTTCAAAAAATGAGTGTGTATTGGGCCGGGTAGTTCCCTGGGATGTCCAATAATAAGCTAGTCTATCATAGATAGATTGAAAACCCAGGATTCTATCATAATACTCCCAGGTATGAACAACTAGCTAACATGAATTAAAACAGTGGGAAAGAGTATCACACTTTTTACACAGGGGACATTCAGAAGCTAGACTTATTTGTGAAAAACACAAGATATCATCGAAAGGAAGAATTGCATTAGCTAGCTTTCAAAGGAAAGCAAATACTTTCTTGGTCAAATTGGAGTTCTTGTTTGGAAGGGGATGAATAGTGGGATTTGGAGGCTGAATAGGTTTTTGGTGGGAGGATGGAAATAAGAAGGGAATGCGTCCTCATGGGGGTTAAAAGAAATTCCGGTTCTAAAAATGCGTCCTCACGGGGTTGAAATTTTGGTTTTTTTGTTTATGAAATTATAGATGATGCATTTTAAAAATGTGTTCTCAGGGCAGATTTTTTTGGTTTTAAAAGGATAGAAAATTGGAGAGGACTGTAATTTATTTTTTCCATTTTATAATTTGAATAATTGTCTGGATAAACTTGTAAAAACACGGAGGACGCATTTGTGAAATGCGCCCTCTAATTTTTTTTTATTTTCATCTAATAAAGTTTCATTTTTGGAGAAGCATGAAAATAAAAAATTAAAATAGTAAGGAGGACACATTTGTGAAATGCGTCGTCTGAAATGGAAAAATATATATTTTATTTATGATTGTCGGAGTTTAAGAAACATTATAATGAAAAATTGATAATAATGAAGAGGACGCATTGTTGTAATGCGTCCTCTAGGTTTAATTAATATA
>JAULKM010000002.1:7749283-7761897 GCA_032355605.1 Rubia tinctorum
CTCTAACTTGTCCAACCCGCTGAGTCGTATCTTGCCCCAGCGCAATCGACTTCGCCCAGATGGTAAATACAAACATACCAACCCTGTCATCTTCAAGAAAATGTTTTCTGCAAATGCTGGTAATATCGAATTATGCAGATCAAGGGTCTGCAAGTGCTTCAAATCGCCCAGAGATAATGGCATTTTTACGAGATAACCGCAATCTCTCGTACTCAAATATCTCAAATGGATCAACCTTCCAATTGCTTTCGGCAGCTTAGACTCATTCCAAGGATACTCAATAGACAGAACACGAAGCTTGTCAAAGTCGTCAAAAATGCTCAGATATTGTTTAATCGCCTTTTTCCTGACATGCTCAACTGGAATCTCGTACCTAACCATTCGGAGGTACTTCATTACTACTTGGTGCTGGGAAATGCATGTAGATGTATCAGCCTCATCATCGAAAGTCATGACAAGCCTACGAACTTTACCGTTGAAAGATGGTGGATTAACTCTTAAAGCATGTGGATTAGTACCATGCCCTTTAAGGGAACATTTGACAGAGAACATAAAATTTTCACGTTCTCCCTCAAGCAAGCATAAATCCCGCATCAGGTCATGGAGGCGGCATGATTCAATTCTCCTTCTCAACCCAGGTAAGTCCGATGTCTGCAACTGGACCATCCCACGCTGTCCTAATTCACCCAAGTACGCCTCGGCCAACTCCATTATTGACTCCTTGCCTCCCCGGTCCTGTAAGACCAAGCCTTCAGCCATCCACAGCTGATATATGTTGTTTGCGCTAATCTCGGCATCTTCGGGGAAGAACCCCAAATATAGAAAGCAAGGTTTCAACATGAATGGCAGGTCATGGTAGCTCATGCCTAAAATCTTTTCAAGATCACCTTTAGCTTCTCCAAAACTCTTTCCTTTCCACAGGTACGACTTGATATTTTGATGCACACTCTCCCACTCACTAAAACCATTCTTGGTCGAAAGAATTCCACCAAGAACGATCACTGCTAGCGGCAAACCGCCACAAAATTTAACCATCTTCTTTCCCAATATAGCCGATTCATTCATGTCATGCCCTGTTGAATGATTAAATGATCAAAGGTTTGAAATATGCTGAACTACTATTCCTTAAATTCTCACAACCATCCTGCAAATTTGGTGTTCTACATATATGATATTCCAGTGTACCAAGAGCACCATATCCCATAAATTGGGTATTTTATATTTATATGGAGGTATATTATCTTATTTAATAGGCAAAGTTTTGAGAAAAAATCGTCTTTACGTAGCCTTATAGAAAGATGAGGTTTGATTAGAATAATAAAAGATAAAAGGTCTTAGTTGCAATATTAAAAATTTATTGTGCAACGTGTAGTAGTTATAAAGTTTATAACCCGATTCATGCAACGCAAAAATTTTATCTTCATTTTTTTAAATTTACACTTTAAACTTTAATATTTTCATGGCTTATAGAAAGACTGTCTTTCAAGAGACTGACTCTATTTATTATTGTGTATTATCATAATTTAATTGTATAAGAATTGGTACGGAAGACACATATAACACCATATTTAGTACTCTTTCCGTCCCACCAAATTCTGCACATAATCTTTTTTTAGTCAAAAATGTCGAATTTTGACCACATATTGAATAGGTAAATGAACAATAATTTATCGTATGAGATATGATTAGAGTTGTCGTAACATGTAATTTCTAAATATCAATTTTTTTAGTTGTTATTGTCCGCAACTACACATTTACGGTGAAACATATATTGAATATTGTGAAAAAATTCCGGCCAGGGTGGGACAGGAGTATTGTATTGAGAAGGTCTCCGATAACCAAGTTTCCTCTCGGCTCTCCTTCCCCCTTGCTTCATAAAGACAACAAAGCAAAGTAGTCTCGGGGGCTGCCGTTGTACCACCACCTGCGGCTGTCCCCCAACACCATTCTCACCATGGGAGGAATCAGGGGGAGCGAGCACCCCTAGGATTTGGTGGGCCAGAATTTAGGTCTAAGAGACATCGGAATCCATGGATTTCACCCTACTAAACCTAGGTTTCATCTCCCCTTTCCGGCGAACTCTGAGAAATACGGTGTCATTTTTCGATTTTTTTGTTTATTCATTAAACAAAATGACGTCGTTTTTGTATAAGTGAAACGACGTCGTTTTGTTCTCGTCAATGGAATAAAAAGAAACTTGATAAATGAGTTTAACCCAATATGTCCAACTACTCTCATGCCCAACCTTTTCCTTTAAAAAAATTCAACTAATTTTCTCACTAATTTTATTTTTAGGAACCTTATTTATGTTATTATAAATTCATTAATTAACAAGATAGAATAATAGCAAGTGTGATTTGTCGTATTTATAAAATTTGAATTATTTTATACCCACGTCATTATTTCAGCAGATTTTGTTTGAATATGTCGAATTAAGTTTTTAGAAGGAAACAAATTCAGTGAAATACAGTACCCGAAAAAAATTACCAATATAATTTAGCGTTCGAAAAAAATTATCTGTATAAATCAGCCCCTAAAATACTGTACTGGTTCCGCCACGGATGCCAAGCAAGTATAATGTCTCAAACCTACATAACTCAAAAATCAAACACTGCCACTTGCTACTCCTACTCCATGAAAGGCCACGTGTCTCTGAAACAACTTTACCAGTTGCTCACATTCTTCTGAATCTTCGAAATGTGTGAAGACTTTCCGCCCTTGTCCTAGTAACAATTTCTAGATGTGGCAATCTTCCTTCCTCCTCTGGCTGCATGAATCACTCGCCTTCTTTGCCGACCCAAACGCTTCATTAATTCAGGGTCTTCCTCGTCTTCATCTGGAACTGTATAAAACACACTCTGATAAATAAAAACACAGTCTGAACCAAAAAACCACAAAACTCATCCCGGGGCAACATTGATGGCGATGACTTATCTTTTTTATTTATCACTGGACACAATTAAGACTATGGAGCAGCAAATTGGGAACTGTATAAAACCACTCCGATCCATTTTGTTAACACCATTGTTTGGCTCGAACATCATTAGCGATACCTTTTTTTTAGAAGCTTGAAAGCCACATTTCCCTCCAAGTGTCAAACATTTGAAAATTTCACAAACCTTAAATTGGTATTTTCATTATAAGAAAAAGTTAGGGCCTTGTGTACAACTTGATACCCTTCCAATAGTCGAGTAAAATTCAATCATCGTTATCTTTTCATCATCACCAATCTACATTCAACCAGACAGATTATCAAGGAAGATAAAGATCATGTCAAGGCAGAAAGGACAACCATGGGCATTGCATCATTTATACATAACACCGGAGTAACGTTGAAAAGAAATAGTATATTTATTATGGTAAAGACAGATTGCAATTCAGAACATAATAAAAGAAATTGATATTTTTCATTTTTCTTTATGGCTCACAATCTGGCAAGATTGATAAAGAAAGGTACCATTATATTGAACTCGTTGAAATCACAGTGAATGAGCCCGTGCTCAGCAAGACGAACAGCAAGGCCAGTGATGGTTTCAAAAACCACTTCTGGGTTCTGCAATTCCTTAACCTGTTCACTATATCCATTAAGCACAGGTGAGTGAGAGTATAAAGAAAATAATAGTCGGCAGAAATGTACTTGGATTCGGGCAGCATAATTGAAGGTATGCAAACATGATGAATGTGGATAGGCGCTTACAGTTGGTATCCATCCACAAGTGACATGACAACTCAATGGCTATCGCGATACACGGCATGAGGAACAGGAAAGTCATGATCTTCTGGAGCCTGCTCAGAAGATGACAGAGTGATGGCGATAACAAGGAGCAGAAACGAGACGCAAGTAACAAGCACAAAAAGGGAATAGAACCTTCATATTTTCGTATTCTATGTGAGCAATGGAGCCAATTGTTACTAGTGCGATGCTTGAGATAATCTCGCTTAGTGAAGCTTCATGGCAAGAACAGTGCCATCCTCAAAAAAATCTACAATGTATGAAAAATTCTACAATTAGACATGAAAATCAATATGCAGTGGAGGTTAACTGGTTGAGTGAGTACCACACTCTTTGCCGGTTCCGATTTTACTACCCACGGCAACAAAAACTCCACGATCAACCATCTCCTTGAGGGAAAGAAAATCGTAACCCATGTATGTGAGGCGATATCCATCATCTGCCATTGCGTTCTCGGAAAATTTAGGCAAACTACTATCATCAATTACAGGGAAGATAAAAAATATTATTAAAAAACAGAGACATTTGGAGGAATCATGGTGCAAGAGCTTCTGCTTGAGCAGATTCTTCAAGACCTTGTGAGTGCCTCCTAACCTGAAATCCATCGCATTAGCAATTCGAATGTGGAATCCAAATAGTACGAGTAAACAATCGGAAGAAGAAGTACTTGAGATGAGCGTATCGGTCGATGAGCTGAGCAGGAACAATCTCGTGATTACACATTCCCTTCTCGACGGCGGCAAGAACCCTGAAATCATCCTTAGAAAGGTATCTCAATGCGTCCACGTTCAACTTCATGGCAAATGTGCTGAACAACAATGGCCAATTACGTTTTAACCACCCAACCCAACCCAAACCAAACCAAACCAAACCAAGCCGGCCGTACGTTTTAATCCCTAATTTACTAAGTTTATGTAACTTTGATCCTAATTCATCTATAAATATATATGGGAAAAAAGTGTTATAACTTATAACCTTACATGATACACATACATGCTAATATAATCTCTTAATAATTACTAGTGGAGGGGTGGGAAAAAAACCAAAAATCGAACAAAAAATCGAACTATCCAAATTCAAATAACCCGAACCGAATTAAACATACGATTTTCAGATATTCAAATTGAATAAACCGAATTCGGATTGTGGTTTTGGGATCGGTTTTGGATATTAAAACTCAAACCGAACCCCGAACCGAATACCGAATTGTAAATAAATAAATAAATATATATAATAATTAATTTTTTAAAAATAAATTTATAAATAAATTTAAGTTGGAGACCAATATTTATATTTAAAAAATTATCCCAAACTCTAAATTCTAACTAAGTTTGGGTTAATAAATAGATAACACAATTTACCCTAAGTAATTTGTGGAGTGCTTGAAAGTTTGAAGAATGTGAAGACTTTGAAAATGTGTATTAACTATTTTTCTTTAATCTTAAATGTAATAATAATATTGTTGTGGTTAAATTTTTATTGTACTTGTTGAATTTTTATTTTCAAAACTTGATTTTGGTGATGTAAAAATTAGATTACATATTTTTTTTAATTTTAAATTAAATTATTCAATTTTAGTAATTATTTTCAAAAATTACAGTTAATTCGGCGAGTTGAATTCGGTTTCAAACTGAAACCAAATTTTGAATTCGCTTCGAATAATTCGGGTCAAATTTGGTTTTGGGTTTTTTAGGGGAAAACCGAATAACCCGAACCAAATAAACTGAAAATCGATTAAACCGAACCGACGCTCACCTATAAGTGGAGTATCATCACGCATTGCACGATATTATTAATTAAAATATTAGAATGTAAATTTTGTGTCTTACAATTAAATTGAAAACAAAGTTTATTTAAAATTTTAAAAATTAGTCATCTAAGGAAAACTATATGAGTAATGAAGTGAAATAATTAATTTAGTTAGAAATTGTACAATATTGAATATAATAAAATGATTATTTTTTATAATATTTCATTCAAAAATTTTAAAACTAATTATTTATATGTTGAGATTCATTTTATACAAAGTCTTGTTTTAGTCAGTCTAAACTTTAGGTAGAGGTTTATTTTGCAATTATAAGAAGTTTTATTTGGGACGAGTTTTTTTTGAAAATGCTGATAAATTTAGGGACCTTCTGTGCAAATATCAAACTACTATATATAACAAAAATTCCAGAATTTTCATTTTCATTCATTTTCTACAAGCGATCAAAAACCGATTCCGCTGATCAGAAACTGTCTATGGCTGACGGTTTTTGCAGGTTTACGACCGGATTTCCGCCAAAATTTCACAAATTTCCCCCTCCTCCAGAATTTCACCGATTTTCACCGATTTACGGCCGAATTTCGATTGCTGGAAAATTTCCGGATCCAAGCTCGTGATTCCACTGCGGTGGCAATCTTCCAGCGACGATGTTCTAGGGTTTCACCTCTTCACCATCGTGGATTGCTATGCAGAGGCACCAATCAAGGAATCAAGCATCGCTGTTGCTGATTTCCCCACGACGCCGACGACGAGGCTCTGTTGTTCGCACCGACGACGATGCTCTTTTCTCAATCCTCTGTACGGTGACAACGACGATAAGCTCGCGACGGAGGATATCTAGAAAAACCACCGGCTCTATTCATCTCAACAAACTCAACCAGGTTCGTTTTTATATTTGCCCATGGATGGATGATGTATATGAATCAATTGTAAAAGGAAGAGGCAGATCATTTGTTGGATATAAGGATATAAGGATTCAACTTGTAAGGCTAATTAAGAAACCATGTCCTTCCACTTTTTGTAGAATTGAATGTTGTGGTATGAATGAGTGGAGGTTGAATAGATATTAGGGAACTTTTACAAGGAGTATGATGGACACCTATTTCTGCTCCAGATTGATGCGAACAAGGTATGCTGTATGTTTATCTGAATACTTGCCGGAAAACTGCAATTGATTAAATGAATTGTGTTAGTAATTCAGCTTGGCCAATGACTGGTTTATGAAGCAGTGGGCGATGCCAATGTTTGAGTAATGAATTTTCCTTTGTCACTAATGCTTCTCGGCGACGACTGAATTCTTCTCAGGTGCGGTTTAATTTTGTATTTTGTTTTTTTTACAAAAACGTGCTGAGTTTTAATTTTATTTGATTGAGTCTATGATCAGTAAAGATTCTTTGGTGTAGTGGTTATGACTCTAAGATATGAGATTGTGGACCTGTGTTCAAAACCCGGTAGGCTCTCTTTTTTTAAAAGAAATTATATTCTTGAGGTACATGTTGAGGTTTATTATTATTTGACTGAAGAATTATTCATTAATTGTTCGCTGGTCTAGTGGTTAGGACTCTAAGTTCTGAGGTTATGGACTTGGGTTCGAATCCCATTAGGACAAATTTTTTTGAAGAATTTATGTTTGTTGAGGTCTAACTTTTTGTTTGAGTTTTGTAGTTTTTTCTCCCATATTGATATTTTTCATTATTTGGGTGAGGTTTATTTGATATGAATTGATGTTTTGTAGTTTATTTGGGTGATATTGATTGATATTTTTATTTTTATTTTATCATGTTGATGTTTGTCATTTTTCGGTCAAGGTTTAGGTGATAGAAGCTGATGTTTGTAGTATCATTTTTCTTGGATGATATGGATTGATATTTGTAGTTTTTTTTTCTCCCATGTTGATATTTTTCATTTTCCAGCTGAGATTTTGGTAGTAGGAGTTGATGTTTGTAGTGTCATTTTTTATGCTGGTGTTTTTCATTTTCCGAATGAGGTTCAGGTGCTAGGAGTTGATGTTTGTAACTTTTTGGCGATATAGGTTGATATTTGTAGTTTTTTATTAAAAAATTTATTGATATTTTTTAGTAAATAATTATTACTCTTGAGGTACTGTAGTTTTTTGTTGATTTTTTTAGTTTTTCTCATTGTTGATGTTTTTCATTTTTGGATGAGTTTTAGTTGATATGAGTCAATTTTTTGTAGTTTTTTTGGTTATATGGGTTGATATTTTTGCTTTTCCCTGTCATGTTAATATTTTTTATTTTCTCGGTGAGTTTTATGTAATACGAGTTGATGTTTGTAGTTTTGGGTGACATACGTTGATTTTTTGTAGTGTTTTTTTTCAATGTTGACGTTTTTCATTTTCCGAGTGAAGTTTAGGTGGTAGGATTTGATGTTTTTAGTGTTTGGTTGATATTAGTTTATTTTTGTAATTTCTATTAAAAAATTGATAATTGAAGATTTGTTGATGTTTTTATGATTTTTAGTTGATATTTTGTTAGTTGTAGTTGACGTTTTTCAATTTTTGTCAATTTTTAATTTATTTTTAATTTTTTTGCTGTTTTTTGTTTTTAAAATATTTTTTGCTCCGGTTTTTTTAGTTGATGCTCTTTTATTTTTCGTTGATGTTTTTCTATTTTTTCCCGATTCTTATAAATTTTAGGTCGATAATTATATTAATTTGTTTGCATTGAAAAATATTTTAAACATATTTTTATATTTTTTGTAGATTGCAGATAGCGGGAAAATGATGGGGGAAAATTGGACACAAAAGTCCCTGAAAAATATTAGCGTAGGTCCCTGTAAAATTATTAGAGATAAGTCTCTAGAACTAAAATATAGCTAAAATTGCATAAAGGTCCCTGCCTAAAGTTTAGGCTGCCTCACAGGAGACCATCTCTTCATTTTAAAATGTTATAATAATTATGTGTATCTCATTGCAATAATTAATAGTAAATATCAAATTATCCAATTAGTCTCAATAATTATAAAATGTCATCATTTAACAGTTAGTCGATCTAAAATAAGACTTTGTCATATATAATAAATAAATAATATGTATACGTATTTCTATCAAAAGCACTCTATCATTTAGAGGGGTCAATTAAGTCCAATAACTATTGAGACCCATTAAATACAAGTTAATGAGATGGGAAATTCTCACTGTTTTCTAGTTTGAGATTATGATCAAATGAGTTTTATAGTATTGAGTTACTGAGATCCCAATTTTCTCATATACCCATTTAAAATTGGGTAATTGTGGGTATCAAATTTATACCCGATCACTTCCCGTCTTTTGATGAATATATTATTTGTGTAATTAGACTCCACTCAAGAATAAATATTTTTTACTGTTTTCTAACTATTTTTATAGTTACATTTTCCAAACTTTATCAAATTCCCACGACTGTAAATGAGTTTGTTCGAGTTCAAATCGTTAAAAATATTTCAAACTCGGTTCAATTCGACTGAACCTGTAAAATCATGATTCACCTCGATCTCGAGTGAAATTAAATTAGTTCGAGTTCGAAATCGAACCATGAATAAATATATTATATTATTTACATTATATTTAATAAAAGTGAAATCTATATAATAAGTTGCCTTTGTAAACTCGACGAGATTAACAAACAATATTAGTTGGGTTCGAGCTCGGGGTCGAATAGTGTACGAGCTCAAACTCGAATAATGTACAAGCTCGATCATATTGGAATTCAATTCGAAATTTGATCTAGATTTTCGCAAACAATTTGTTTCATTTACACCATAACTGTTCACGAGCTCGAGCTTCTTCACAGTAGGGATGCAAACAAACCAAACTGTTTACGAGCACCTCTATCAAAGCTCGACTCAAATTCAAGTTTAATACTCCCTCCGTCCCACTCTAAATTGCTTATTTGCTTTTTCACGGTCTTTGATGAGCATGTTTGACTATAAATATCTCTAATTACCTATAATAATGTCGAATAAAAAATAATATTTAAAAATTAGATGTTAAGATAAATCTAACAATATCTCACATGATATTTATTTAGGGTCAAAGTTTACAAAGTTTGACACCCAAAAAGTAAATAAACAAATTAGAGAGGGCGGAGGGAGTAGAATATTAGATGAATCAGAAAGAGTACATTCTATCAAAGTTTGACCGAATTCGAGCTCTTTTGAACCAACTCATAGAATATTCGAGTTCTAGCTCGAGCTCGAATTTAATTAACACTGGTGATTAAACTTATTAGACTTATCAAACCAATATAATATATATTTAATATATACTGACTAAAAAAATTATAATGTATATTAAAAGCAAAATTATAATTAATCATGGCTCGAGTGCAAAATCAAAATAGAGCTCAAATCAAATTAATGTTACTCAAAATCGAACTCGAGTCAAACTAATTTCATCCGAAGTCGAACTTGAGACAATATACCATAGGTTCACTTGAGTTTGAGTCGAGTTGGAACTCAAGATATTTTAAACGAGCTGAATTCGAAATAGTGGTTGTTAGAGTTCATGGCGGCTCATTTATAGTCCTAAGTGTTGTAGAAATAAAATGAAAGGACACGAACTGTATTTTTTTGGCGGCAGATTAGAATATAATTTAAACATGTGAATGAGTGACGGTATGTCTAATAACACCTAACTATTAGGCTACTAATATATACACGCATTAAAGATGTATAATTTGTGAGTTATAGTGATTTTTTATGTTAAATATTATATTTGCATTTAATTGGGTAATTTTGGGTATTTATTGGGTATTTGTTGGGTTCCCATTGAGTTAACATAATTTGGGACCCATTGGGATCAAATTTCCCATTAATATAATCATTCTCATCCCGCCCAATCCCAAAAACTAATGTGTATTTAATACCCGGTCTCATTAATTACCCATTTATTAATTTCTCATCTCATTTCTTCACAATCCCGCTCAATTGACACCTCTACTATCATTGTATAAAAAAATTCGAACATTTTGTTATTTCAGGTTATGTGTTTATTTGGATATTCTTTAGATATATATATATATATATATATATATATTATGAGATATTTATGGTTTTAAATATATCTTTAGATGTAGTATGCGATATTTATGATTTTAACAAGTTATGATTGATTTTATATAGTAAAGAATTAAAATAAGTAACATATTACAATATTAGTATGTTATTTTAGACAACTTTGGTTTATGTTAGTCAAAATGACTTCAATATCTCCGATTGACAGCACCAAACAAACAATTTCTATTATATGGTGCTTGGGAAAAGTGCTCATATAACCCTAGATCTGTAAACGTACCCATTCCGACAAATTCATGCCGGTCCCTCTGAAAAAAAGAAAGTTTTTTTACTAATATAACCCTAAGCCCTAACACTTCTTCTTCACCATTTCAACCACCCCGACCTTCCCGGTAAAGCCCCTCCTCATCACCACGTCGCCGACACCAGATCACGGTCTGTAGTAGGAGAAGAAGAAGAGTACACCATCTCTGGCATCAAATCAATCGAACAACATACCATTTTAGACTTCAATTTGGAGGCCGCAACGTCAAATCGATTAGCGATTTGGGTTTTGACGGAGGTGTGCTGTTGGTTCCTTGCATCGGCAATTGCTCGTGTCGATTCGATGAGCTGGGATGAGGGGGTTTTGACGGGAAGGGCTGGGCAGCTTAGGGTTTTAACGGGAACGTGGTGGGCCTAGTGGTGGCCTGGTGGAGCGCGACAACGATGACATTTGGGCTTTAATGGAGGAGATGGATGGACGAAAGTGGGTGGTGGCGCTAGCATTTGGGTTTTGATGGAGGGAGTGATAACCCTGGCATTTGTCACTTGGATTTTAACATAGGCTGGTGACGCTGACATGTGGCATTTGGCGTTTTGATGGAGGTGGATGACGATACTGGCATTTGGATTTTGACGGAGGAGATGGACAACAAGTGGCGTGCGGCGGAGTGTGGCAGCTTGCGGTGGTGCGTGGCAGCATGCGGTGATGTGTGGCAGCATGCGATGGTGCGTGATGGAGCATATGGTTATACTTGTCCACTCAAGTTCAGTATTTGGTCTAAATGACATTTTTCGTCATTTTAGGGGGGGGGGGTCAACAGCCGGAAATGGTCAGCTAACGCCGGATTGTCCACCAGATGGTTATATTGGCACTTTCATCAACTAGTTAGGGTTATTTTTGTAGTTTCAATTATCTGAGTGTTATATTGGAACTTACTCAAGTATATGGCGGTATATTTGTATATTGCCCTTATATATGGGTGACTCTATGTCATTTAATTATAAATTTACTACTCCCTCTGTCCCATCCCTTTTCGTAGAAAGAGAAAGGGTTGGGTTTTATTTTGGTGACAGAAAAATTCTAAAATGCCCCTCCCACTATCAGCGTCTCTCCTCTCTTCAAATATCCAACACAAACCTTTCTTCTTCCATCCAACACCACCGTCTATTCATTCACCACTTACTTCAACCACCCAACATCACCACTTGCCATTCACCAGAATCCGATGAAAATGCATCAAAAAGCACAAAAAGGCATAAACCGAAGCACAAAACAAAGAAATACATAGCTACGAACCCGAATCGACACCACCAACATTAAGCTACACCATTACTTTGGGAAACCTCACCGGATCTGCACCGAATCGACATCCCAAGCCCCGAATTAGTATCCCAAACAAATTGGCATCCCAAACCCCGAATTGACGTCCCAAAAATCCAAATCAACGTTCCAAATCGGAGTCGACGGATTTGAGCAGCGAATGAAGATGCGAGCAAGTTAGAGTGGGCGGAGAGAGAGAAGAAGAGAACTATGATGTGCTAATGAAGAATGGGCAGCAGATGAAGGGAAATGTGATGTGCAGATGATGAATGGGGGATTTTAGAAATGTGAGTGTACAAATGAAGGTAAATGTGAGGCTGTGAGGGTACAAAGCAGATGAAAAATGGGGAGGTAGAGGTTTTTGTGAGGAATAGGGAGGGTAGGTGAGGGTAAAGTGAGGTTTTGTGGAAATTTTCAACTGTTTTAGCGGTATTTTTGTCTTATGTGATAGAATGTAAAACCCACAAATAATTGTGGCTGTGTGTATTCATATATATACTGAGTACAAAGGGTATACA
>JAULKM010000002.1:7761997-7779725 GCA_032355605.1 Rubia tinctorum
GTTCAAATTTATGGTCAAACATGGTATGAGAAAGTTGACCAAAAAGTGTGCAGCTTGAACTGGGACAGAGGGAGTATAGATTTTATATTAGTATTATAGATTTATACTTATAAAATTTAATGAATAACACAAAATCTTGTTTTAAACTGTCTATATACAAAATATTGTGTTAAACCGTCAATATAATTTTTTTGTTTTAGATCGACTAATAGTTAAATATAATTATTTTATATTTAATAATATAATTTGATATTTAATTTTATTTATTACAACGAGATACATAAAAATGTTTTAAAATAAATCTTAACGTATTATTAATTATAATTCAATCTTAAAAATTATTTTTTTATGATTAATCTAACTGTTAGTCAATATATCAGAAGACTTTCTCTAATAAATATTTGTAAAGATATTAAATGTAACAAAAAATTGCCGTACTAAGATTTTCTTATTCATCTATTTAATGCAATGAATATAACTTTTATTAGTATTATTGATTTATATTAAAATTTAAAATAAAATAAATGTATAATTATATGAATTCTTCTTAAAAAAAAGATGATATTTCCATAAGTTATGAAAAAATCAAGGTTTAAACTGCAAATTAGAAAAAATAAAGATAAAATTTTTGGGTTGCGTAAATCGGGTCATAAACTTATAACTGTTGCATATTACATAATAAAATTTTAATATTGCAACTAAAATCTTTTATCATTCTATAGTACTAATTCAACTCTGTTTTTCTCAATACTTTGCCAAATTCTTTTAACTTACTTTTTTTATTCAGTTTTTAATAGGCAGTATACAAATTTTGTACTTCCTCTAATTCTCTTTATTTGACATTATAAATTTAGGTGAATGAAATGAGTTGATGGAATTAAATTTTGAAATAAAAAATAAATAAATTAGAATGAGTGGATGAAATTGAATGAATCTTGCAAAAAAAAGTGCCAATATAGAAGAATAAAAAAGGAAAGTGTATCAAATATAGTGAAATGGAGGATATATATATATATATATATATATCTTAGTAATATAGATTTATATTACAATTTTTATCAAATAAATTATACATATAAAGTCTTATTTTAAAGTGGCTAAACGTTAGACGAGATTATTTTATAATCGATGAAACTAATGGAGTAATTTGATATTTATTGAAACGAGTTAGGTTTGTCATTAATCAATGATTTAACCGTTAATCGGTTTAATATGAGATTTTCTCATCACACACAAACACACATGCATGCAAACATACATATATATATATATACATATATATACACATATATATACACTTGTTTTGTCCATAGCATATTTTCTTATCTACTTTTTTAAAACATTAATTAAAAATCAAAATTACATATATACATTTTTTTGTCCCTAGTATATCTTATTTTCTTTAAAAAAATCATTGAGTTATCTTTTATATTTATCTAATTTACTCTAATCAAATTATTTTATCCATCTTTATTATGAGAAAGTATCTTGTTACATTGTCTAACGGTTAGATCAATTATACAAATCTTATTATGATGACTTTTAGGGTTTTATAATCATTTGTAGTTTGAAATACTCTCTTCGTCCCATATAAATTGGCACATTTTATTTTTTGGAAGTCAAACTGAGCCAAGTGCGACCATTAAATTCTATTATTAAACATGTAAGACTATTATCATGTTATATATTGTTGGATTCATCATAACATATATTTTTAAATGAGAAGGTATCTTGAGAGGCTACCTATCCTTAAGTTATGGACAGTCCATTGTATTTTTCACTTATACACTGCATTTGTTAAATTACATACTAAATTTAAAAATGTATTTTTTATATTATATTTTTTATATTTTCACAATCAAATACACGTTATTACTTGTTTTAACTTATAAAATACAATATTTAAACTTTTAAAAATTACAACTTTTAAGGTAAAAAGTTAGGGGGCTTATCCATAAGATTATGGATATGTCACCTTTCCTGGGACTTCCTCTTTTTAAATTATAACTTTAAAAAAATTACACACATAAATAAATATATTGATAGTTAAACATTGATTCAGTTGACTTCCAAAAGTCAAATTCTGCCAAATTTATCAGGGACAGAGGCAATGTATTTTAAAAGTATTTCAAAATTATATGAATCTTGTTGTAATAAATAGATACAAACATCACTCATTTCATTAGTTACTAATGTGGGGGATTGCTTCCGAGTAGGGATAGCTCCCAAGATTGGTTACAATGAGTCCATTCTCGGGGTGGTCCCTAAGCAGGAAGGTCCAACGCTCTTGTTAGCATTATTTTTTATTTTTATTTTTTATTTTTAGGTAAGGTGCGCATTAAAAAAGTGCTTTTATCGTTTTACAACTTTTATATGTTTCTATAAAAGTTGGTCCGTGATTAGTGTTGTCACTAGTGTAGGAGAGTCGTATTAAAGGTGGTTATATCAGATCATTACAGGTACTTTCAAAGTGTCTTTAATGGTCCCTCCTTTGATCACCCATAAACGAAGGCGATTTAGAGAACCGACTTTAAAAACCTCCTTTAAATGGGGCATGAACCGCCTTTCATTATTTCCTAGTTTAGAAATTTGGGTCCAGCTGTCGTACCTTACAAACCATTTTTGAACTCAGAAACTTCATCATTTGTGAGCTTGGAACCAAGGCATTGCTGTAATTAGGCTTTTTGAGAAAACCTGTATAGTTTCCGAATTTGGGTCTTGTTTCCGTCCTCTCTTTGGAAATTTATGGCCTAACTTTTTTAATATACATTTTCTAAGCTCGGAAACTGTGTCGTGTCTTACGTTTCCGAGTCCAAAATTTCATATCTGATCTACGTCACTGATTTGGCTAGAGCCAAATACTTATTCAAAGTCAGAAGGTCAGTCTGCTCTGTGGTAAAAAAAATGTTCCTTTAATATTCCCAGCACAAGAAATGACCTCGATTCACAACCACAAATGTTACACAATACACGATAGTATCTTTCACGTTAACAAAAATGTATAGGTAACACTAACCAAGCAATAATCTATATATAGGAATAGAAATTACTCCATCCCATTTCAAGGTTCATCTTTTGACTTTTAACAATTGACTTGAAAAATTCTTGATCCTTAATATCTTTCATTAATGAAACTTAAAACTTGTGAAAATTTGCTAATTTAAAAATACATCTAACAATATGTCACACAATAGTATTTATACTTATATACCAATTCAATTTTAGAGTCAAAGCCGAGAAGTTTTGACTAAATTAATAGTTAAATTGCAACTTTAAATGGGACATAGGGAGTATTTACCTATCTTGTGATACTCTACCAATATTGAGATTCCCCAAGGTTGCTAACCGATTGAGAATTAGATGTCTAACCAAAGAATTCCGCTCATTGTTGATATCATCTTAGGAGTAGGGTTTTGAATCCTTTTGGAAAATATGATAATAACAAGATAGTACCAAATCTGATAATAACAAATGTACTTCTTCCCGGACTTCTTGAATGCACTCAGTCACGTATAACATGATGTGATAGCCACACTCCCATGTTTTCGCCTGTTTCTTGTACTAATTTCAAAAAACATAAATTCTTAAGACTGTTATATCAAGTAAGTATAGTATATTGGAAAAAAAATATTGGCAGTCCACCTTGATTTCAACCACTTCTAACAAAGTATTTTTTACGATGCTAGCTTCATCTATTGCAGATTCCAAAATCTCAACAAATATCTCTGACGATTGGAAGTACATGGGATCCATCCAATACACCCGATTATTTGCAGGGACTATCAATATCAATCTTCAATGGTCCCTAAATACGAAATTTTAAATTTTCATAGAAAAATGCAGAATTGATGTTGGTAAAAAAAAATTACATTGTAAGTGTAACCTTTCGATGTATGATGCAACGCAAAAATTCTTATCCTTCCGGCCTAGGCATTTGCGAATGTAGTTGATCCTCTCTTATTTTGTACAACCAATTTCTTGTATCTTCATCGGCCACAAGTATCTAATCCATCCATTCTTTTGATTATTGGTAAAAAAAACATGTACCTTGAGGATTAGAATGCAGCCATTAGCTGTAATAACGTTTGGGGTGAATAAAATTGACTTTAAAATAAAATTAATAAAATCACTCACAAGGTGTAGATCGACATCATCGCTTGATTAATTTGCTCACATCTCCACAGGTCTTCAAAATCACCCCATAACGCAATGGTTTCACGTTTGCATCCGAATAAGCATTCATTTCCCAAGAATGCGTATGTTGAGTTTCGATCATGCGGTTGAAGCCAATTATAAAATACTTGTACAAAGTGTGGTGAGTTTCTAAGGATGTGTGCTCTTGAAATTGTAGGTCTAACCTTAGTTGGTTTTGTTGGGACTGCTTTGGGGTTGGTTTGACAGGTCTTGGTGTTGTTTTCACCAGCTAAGGTGATGGAGGCCATGTTTACTTCAAGTGTTGATCCTTCACAGGATCAACGTATATAAGTCTTTGGGCCAGAGAAGGAACACTCCCTGGGCAAGACAAACTTTCTTGTATTCTCTGTCTGGGATTGGCTAAAGGGAGCCCAACACCAAATAATTCTCCAATGAAACCCTAGATAGACCTTCCGCAATAGGTACTGAGTGATGTACTTTCATTAACTCATGCAAAACTTCATGGGCTACATGGAGTGGGCTACCGTCTATGTCTTGATCAATCTATAGCTCACACGAACATGATTTCTAAACCCCAACCAAAATATATATCGAATATGAAACTTCATTCTTATGGATATTTTTAACAAAAGAAAATTTGTACCTTTTTCGCTTGCTAGGATGGCATTGTCGAGATTGTCAGGTTTGAACAATTGTCTCTCGATTCTTGGAGTTTGAGCAGTTGCCTCGCGATTGACCTCAGCATCTTTGGGAGAATGTCGTGATCTCCTAGATGGTGGTGTCCAATCAGGCGTCAGCTAATCTGAATTTTCTGGCAGAACAAGCCTGGTATGTTGGACCAACTTCTGAATTAGAATGTCTTGTTGCTCAATTAGTTTGTCTTGGAGGTGCGCTTGTTTTTGCAAGTTGTGGATTCTTGAGGGTTCTGCACCATCGTACGACTGTACGATGCCAAATGTCTCCCGTTGGATCAAGAATACACCCACACCCCTAGCACAGCCTGGGTGGTTGGATTTTTCCGTAACTTCACAAAAAATGTCATGTTTATCCGTTGGAATGAATTGCCCTTGGTATTGATCATTCTTCAATTTTTCCTAAGTACGATAATAAATTGAGAAAGTTTGTTAGTTTGATATTAAAAATATATAGTTTAAATTAATAATAAATTGACTCAAACATTGACTTACGACTCTTTCCACAGTTTTTTTCTTCATCCTTGACATATACACCATCTTTGTTTTGTCGGCCTTTCAGGAATAGATCGCACCTCTCAATGTCTTCCACATTGATTGGCTTCACCGAAACCCTTGCCTCATCTTCTGTCATCCCGCTCTCTATTTCAATTTGCACATCTCATTCAAGACGTTCTTTCACTAGCTCGATTTCCGCCAAGGCATAACCCCCAAGGCTCAAACGGTGAGGAATTTCATTCTCTTCGGAAATCCTCTATTTATCTTCCCTTGTACCCTAAGCTAGGATGTTAGAGTCATGTCATCACTATAGACATTTTAATCTAATTAGCACACTAAAATTTGAATGTTTATTTACTAACGTTATCACTATTCTCCAATGCTCCCTCTCTTCTGAATCTCCCAACTCTCTGGTTGAGCGTGCGTATAAGTTAGCCACAGGTGAACACCTTTCTTATCACTACATATGTAGTCTCTTGATAAAGTGTATTTATGTTCACGTCAACTCTTCGACATTATAAGCATAGTCTTCTTTCGTAAAGCACCCGTATTCGGTGCTTCGATGTCAAATGGCCTCTACGAGGATTATGAACCACATGGAGTGAATGATGGGGAGTATATCTAAAGGTGAAATGTAGAAGAAAAATGAGGGAACAAGGATTCAATAATGCTACCTTGCATTCCATCCACAATTTATCCTTGTAATCTTTAGGGACATCATGCCAACTATCGTAGTGGATGTCTACCCTTGTTCTACCAACATTCGCAACCCAACTAGACCATTTAGCACGTTACACCGACACACACTTGCCCAACTATTTGAAAACCAACGAGGTTAACTCTTTCCTAACCATTCTACGTTCTATGGCTCTACAATGAGTTTGGGCTATTCCTATATCCCCGGATCCATCATCTTCATCCCTTTCAATTTCCATGATTCGTTGTTGGGGGATTGAGATTTCAGGAAAGTGAAACATCGTCACGAGTCCCTTTCCTTGTTTTCGTTTTGTATGCTACAGTTAAAAATATTTTTAAAAAATTACTTACTCTTGCAACATGACTCGTCGACTTATATTTAAAGAATAATGAATCATACATGAAATAGAACTCATAAATACCCAAAAATGTAAACCATAGGAATGCATCATTTTATCATACATCACTATGAAGCCACCAAAGCCCTACTATAATAAACAAATTAACTTGAATAATATTTCCCACTTAATAAATAACTCATAAATACCACAAAATGTAAACCCTAGCAATATACCATTTCTTTCAATCCACAAACGAAGTCACCAATTGGGGAAAATAATACACAAATGAACTTGAACATTACACCCCATTTAAAATAGAACTCATAAATGCCAAAAAATGTAAACCCTAACTACATCATTTTATCATGCACCATCATGAGGCCACCAAAAATCTAAAATAATACACAAATTAACTTGAACATTAAACCCCACTAGAAATCGAACTCATAAATACCCGAAAAATTTAAACCCTAGGTATATACCATGTATTTCAATTTAATACATCATATTATCATACACCACCATGAATCCACCAAAGCCCTAATATAATACACATATTAACTCGAATAATAAACCTCACTTGTTAAATAACTCATAAATACCACAAAAATGTAAATCCTAGCTATCATCATAGCACTCGTCCTTGAGTTTGCACATTTAATTTGGTTCAAAAAATGTAAACCCTACCTATAGATTGAAGAGAAAATTTATCCTTTTCATCAAACAAAGGGTATGAAATTCTCCTCCACTTCAACCTAAATGACAAAAATAACCCTTGATTTTTTTTAAAATTACAAGAGAAATTGGAGTTGAAGAGATATAGGGTGGAACACATACCTCAAATCATCCCAAAATGAAATATTGGAGTGGTGAAGAAATGAAATTGAGTGTAGGGTTTGATAGGTTTTTGTGAGGGGGAAATGGGGGGGAAATTCACGGGGGTTTAAAATTGGTATTAAATGCCCATTTGAAACCCCTTTCAAGTATTTTTTTTTCGCGACTAGAAGGGTTTCCGAACTTGAAAACTAGTCAAGTCAACTCTTAACAAACTCGGAAGAAATTCGTCTCTTCTTTAACATGGACCAAACGTGTTTCTAATTTGGAAACCCTTTGTTGTATAAAAAAATTTAAAAATGGGCAGATTAGTTAAATTTCCAAATCCCACAATCGAATTCCCCCCAATCCAAATTCTAGTTCCCAAATTTAAAATCTCACAAGCCTCACACCAAATCACAATGAGTCGTAAGAGTACAGGTGCTAGGTCAAAGGTAAGCAAACATGAAGTTGTTAGATTCTTATGTTGTTGATTTTAGTGAGTACCTAGCCATAGGATTGGTCGATCCTCTAGTCTTTTTTAGTGAACAACATGTTGAGAGGTTGCTTTCGTGTAACGAAAGCGCCTATTTTGATTTGACTTGTCAATTTTATGCTAATTTGTGTGAGATTTCGAATGGGGATTATGAGACTAAGATCGGTGGGATTGAAATCCCGATTAGCCAATGGACTATTAATAAACAATTAGAATGCCCATATCCATACCCGAAAAATATTTTTTCAGAGGATTTAGATGTTCCGTTAGATGATGTGTACCATAGGGAGAAGTGGCTGCTAAATGTTGAATACCCATAGGTATTTCCAATGCAATAGGGAAGAATTAGGAAAGCTAGAGACTTTTAGTCTAGCCCATTTGACTATAGACTAACGTATTACTTATGAGATCATTGCTAGGAGTTTGGTTCCCTCGGGCAGACACATTACCGAGCCTAACTACACCACCATTGTGGTATTCTATTTCATAATTGAGTGTAGAAAAATCAATCCCAGGACGGCTATTTTAGGCATATGTTGTAGGTTGCGACTTCTAAGAAGGTGGTGAAGAGCCTCGCGTATGGGAATTTAATCACCCTGATTTTGAAGAAGGTTAAGGGGTTGACTATAGACAGCGAGGAAAAAGGTCAAAGTATTTCGACAAGACGTACTTCGAGAAGAATAATTGGGTGTGGCGCGATCATTTGTGGTTTCATAAGACCACAGAATCCCCTGAAGCTAGAAAGGGGCTACTTATTGAGGAAGGTTAACGACATTTGAGTTTTATTCAATTTTTTTAATATAGTGTTGTTCTTTGATTTATACTAATTACTCTTCTCTAACATCTGTAGGTAATGAAAAAACTTATTTCAAAGGTTTCGGGGATTTCTACAAATGGATGCGCAAGGAATTTTGCGCCATGAAGGCAAATATTCGGTTTGTGGAAAATCACAACAAGCATATGAGTGCCACCTCGCATCAAGCTCCCAAACTCAACTCAACCGATTGATTTCGACATGCGACATTGCAGATGATCATGATGAGGAGTGAAATTTTATGATTGGGGGATTTCAAGTACTAGACTCTGGTTTACCTTTAAACTCCCTTGCAATATCTTCCACCATTTAATCAAACTCCACATTGCCATCTAATTGATCATCACCCATCATCGTCCCCTCCAATTCAATCGTATGAGAGGCTTCCAAAGGTTCCCCATACCCATACCCAACGAGTGTAGCTTGTTTGGAACCCCCTCATTTTGAGATGTTCCCATAACTTATCCCTCCCTAAATACACATCATTTCTACAATTCTTACACAGACATCGTGCTTGCACCATACCATTTTTAGAAGCATCTTCAAACACAACCAAATTAAATAATTCAACCAATGACATATACTCAGATAATTTTCTAAGATTATTACCAATGTGTTCATCTCGAGCCATTAATTATCCTAAAAGTCAATTACAGTTCAGCACAATGGAAAAATTCATTCAACATTAATCATAACCCTAACTAATCTCAAAATCTAATTGAAAATATGGATATAAAACACTAAATACACCTTGTAATATTTCAAGATTTTCAACTATAAAATTTGGATGAAACTAACCTTCTCCAATGGCAAATAATGCACTCTCAAGTATAAAATCACTTTTTCATCAATGGGAAAAAAATTGAGCTAGTCCTTGAAAATTTTAGGGTTTTGTAGAATTAAATAAATTGGGCATATTTTTTTATATACAGGACCATTTCCGAACTCGGAAATGGTTTCCTAAGTAACAAATGCACGAACTAAAGTCTTCCAAACTAGGAAATAAGACCATAACATTTTTTAAAATTCGGAAGCAAAATCTCCTCTTTGTAACATGTTACCCCTGGGTTTTACGAACTCAAAAATGTCAGACCCCTCTTCCGAGTTTGGAATGGGTTAATTTTTAAGGCGGTTAGGCATAATTGCCTTTAATTAGGGTTATCCCCTTAACCGCCTTTAATTGGACCTAATTAAAGGCGTTATTTAATAACCACCTTAAATTATAATTTAACCACCTTTAATTTAAAAGCCCAGGTCCGAACAACCATTTTCAAGTTCGGTGGGTTTTTTAAAGCTATTATAGGCGGATTTTCTATAATCTCCTTCCAATGCTGCCTTTAAAAGAAGACTCTCTACTAGTATGTGTACCTTGTTTCTTTTCTGTGCAGAGGGAGTATCAAGAATCGGTCTGCTACACATTGGAGTTCTAATTTCCAAAGGTAAATTTGCTTATTCGACTTTTGTTTTTGTTTAAATCATGGTATTTGTGCGTTCCGAGTCGTCGTCTTCCACTAATTAACATAATTTAGGTGGTAGTTGAGCGATTCATAGTGAGATTCTTTTAGATTATTAGGTAATCGTCGGGTAAGATGAATTGGGAGAATGGGAGCGGGGGATTCAATCTATTGATGATAAGAATAATGTTATATTCGACGATAATTTAAAAGCTTTGAGAGAGTATTTCCCACTTCTGAATGGGTGTGAGATTGGGATACCCAACGCTGACGAGAGAGTGTGGAACCTCCGGTTGGGTATTTTGATGTATATGAACACCATGTGCTATGTGGTCTAACACCGTTCCACATTTCGCTTTGAGCATTTTGGAGGTTCACAGTGTTGCTCTCTCTTACCTTTATCCTCGGGGTGTGGCCATGATGACTGCTTTATGGAAGTGTCATATGGGAGGGAATTGAAGGTAGATTTATTTACTATGTTTTTTAGTTGTGGAAGATGAGGGGCAACAGAGAGTGGTTCAACCTTTATCCCAAAATTTTGGGGGCTCGGGTTGTGGAGATTTTTTCAAGCAATTGTGGGGTGTGGAAGAACAAATGTATGTTTGTCAAGTGCAGTGACTAAAACGTGATTCCATTATGGAATGCTGATGTGCCTTTTGATAGGAAGTCATATAAGTTAGCAAGGATGAGGAAAGAGAATATGATCGTGAAGGAGCTATCTTCGCATTCTGTCAAGATAGAGAAACCTAGGGGAAATCAAGGTTTTCCCCAATTTATAGTGTTTGGATAGGTATTTGTGTTAGTTAGGGATTGAACAACCCGTGGAACGAGGGTAAGAAGATGATGATGACGAGATCTCTCAGCTAAAATATAGGCATTGTAAAAGTTGGCGTTGTGAGTTGGAGTCAAAAGAGGGGTGGGCGATGTATCCACAAACCTTGGGCGTAAGCCTTATGTGGAAGGAACGGGGGATGGCTAGCCATCAAAAGAGACGCATGTGGCCAATGTTTGTTGCACCCATGTAAATTATGTGATCCCGACGGCAACTATTACACAGTCAGGAATGACATTAAGCGAGACTTAGAACCCCACAACATTGTTTAACTTGGAAATTGAGGTATGTTGGGAATATGTGTTTTACTAGAATATCGTTTGTTAGCTAATTGACATGGTGTGTTATCGTCCTTTTCAGGTAGGGTGGGAGGATAATATGATATCTTCAATTCAGCATATTGTAGATTATGCGAATGAGGCAAAGGCTACCAAAGCGCTTGGGCGAGTTAGAGTTTGAGTTGGCTCGAAGTGAACGGGGCACTGAGAAGCTGGATTTGGAATTGGCAAAGGTGCAAAGCCTTTGTCAAGAACAGGTTAAGGTTAAGGATGTATTGTGGGCGGAGCTGTTGAAACTAAGGAAGAAGAGACATACCCATCATGATTACCCTCGTATTCTAGTCAATAAGCTTGTGATGACTCAAGGGTTGAATAATTTCTTCGCCGCTATATATTCTAAGATCACAAATGTGGAGTGGTGCAGTGCTTGGGAGAGCATTCATTTCAAGAATCCTAACATAGATATCGTTGGGTTGGAAGATGTTGACACTATAACTATAGTTATAGAGAATGAGATGTGAGTAGTAGATAAGGCTTTGGCTCAGAAGATGGCGGACGATGGCCATCATTTCCTTCTTGTTACCAAGTTGGGGAAGATGAAATCGTTGCCTTCGATGAAGGATCTGGAGGGATGTGTGGTGGACCAGTACAAGTCAGGGGAGATTGGTAAGGAGAGGGATAAAGATGCTATGAAGGTTAATTAATACTTTGCATGATCCGCCTGAACCGGGTAGAACCTTTGGTTATACCAGCGAGCCGAAGGGGGCAGCGGTGGTGATGCCAGTCCATCTACGAACCTTGCTAGTGGGTTGGGTGGTGGCCAAGCCGAGTAGTGTGAATTTTAGTATGCCTTAGCATAAATTTTGATGGATTATGGAATGACAATGTATCGTTTACCGAGAGGCGGAGATTTTCTCATATGATATTTATTGTTATTGTTATAAATTTTGTGCATTTTTTTGTTTTTTTATTAATGTGTTGTTGTGAGTTAATCGACTTAATGATAGGCTATTGGGTGGGTGCATTGCTACTTACATTTATTGTTGGTGGAGGGATTGAAGGTGGACCTAACAAATGGCGCCGCTGCGATGGAAGGCTTAAGAAAATAGGAGATGTTACAGATTAGAATTTTCACTATTTTTGAGTAGATAGGTGATGTTATATGATTGGATCTTTGCTCGTTGAGTGCCACTCGACGGATACGAACCTAGAGGGGGAGATAATGAAAGCTTTTTGTGAAGCTTGGGGGCCTGAAAAGGTCTTTCCAGTTCGATGCCATCATTTTTGGAGGGGTGAGTTAAGGGGTGTAGCGAGGCTTAAGAGCTTATACACATTCTGAGTGTGTAGCCAGGACTGGGTGCATGTTTCTCTGTTTATTATGTTAAGATGTTGGCGAAAATATAGAATGAATGTGTGATTTAGTGGTAGATTGTATTACTTCTCTTAGTTATTTGGTTGTATTAATTCTTGGGTGGTACATCCAAAGTTATTGTGTTTATCGTGTTTTCCCTATGATGTATTTAAATCGTGTGTTAAATAATAATGTCAAATTGTAATACTAAAGTTGTGTGTTTGTTGTCGAATTGTAGCACGTTTGGGTGAGTCTGTTGTCCCTAACCAAATTGGCCCAAAATATTGGGTCGGGCGGATTAGGATGGGTCAGTTAATGTTTCGTAAATTTTTGAGTCGGTCCTGGTCAATTTGGATTGGGACACATAAAATTAGATTGTCTCGGAAAGTTTGTCCAACTCTACATTTTCTGAGAACTACCGTCGACAAAAAAACCTTCCAACTCATCCAATGTGAATGAGATTGGTATCCAATCCATCCAACTCATCCTATACTCTTCCAAAAAACTTTAACAACCCAAATTCTACCACCACCCACATATCCTTCATCTACCACACACAGAGGCGCATCCAAAAATACTGCAACCTCATCATATGCAAGCCCTAATAATTAATAAACCACACTAACCCTTCATCTGACACAACAAAATGCCCACCATCAAACCGCCTCAACGGCCCTTCCAATCTTTGATGTAGCGAAAACAACGAAACCCCCACAAATTTCTGCTGGTCAGAAGATCAGTTCTCCACCGTTGAAATCCCATTACTTTACAATCTTACGTTAGGGTGTGTTTGGGATTGTTTTGCGTTGTTGCCATGATTCGCAGTATGAATGAGATTTTTTGAGGTGATATAGAATCACCCTTTGTGAATTTTGGCTGTGAAATTTTGAAACATTTTTATTTTAGATAAGGGTATGTTCGTATTGGAACTCGACACGATTTAATCCATACTATAACGACCCCTATCAACCCGAATGGAACACAATTCAATCTTATTTTAGTGTGTTGGATGTTGTTTTGCGCTGCTGCCATGATACACAATGTGAATGAGATTTTTTTTGGATGATCTGGAATCATCCTTTTGTGAATTGCTATTGTAAATATTTAAAATATTTGAAATAAGGGTATGTTCGGATTGGAACTCGATCCGGTCTAGCCCAAACTATAACAACCCACATCAACCCAAGTAAAATCCAATCCTATTTGAATGGTCTAAGTCGAGTCAGATAGTAAAATTTGAACAGCCCTAAATTTCTTTTACCCCAAAATTCTGACACCGACATAAAAACACCAGTTAGATACTTTTACAGTGGACATTTTTACTTGATGCTATTCTTCTTGCAAACTGTCATAAGTAGATAAGTAGAATGTGTCATTACCTCACTAGATTTTTGCAAAATATGGCTGGACTCCTTTACATTCCATTCTTTTTCTTTATTCTGAGCAAAGAAAGAAAGTGGCTAGAAAAGTAAATACCAAAAGACACTTTATGACACTTATACTTCCTCCGTTAAGTTATTATTGACACACTTATCATTTTGGATGTTCATTTTATTTTGGCACTCTTTACCTTTTTACCAAATAAGACAAATTTTAGATGAATGTCATCCACTCATTTTACTTTACCCACACTCACTTTAATCCCTACCTCTCATTTAGCATCTTGTAAATCTTTGTACCAAAAATAAATGAGCCACAATAACTTAGGGAGTAGTAGTGTTAAAAGGCTGAAACGGCGCTGAATGGGAAGCTTCAATCACCCACAGGCCACAAGAAGAAAAATATATTGTACTCCCTCGGTCCTCCAATATTGACACACTTATCATTTATGGATGTTCTTTTTTAATTGATATTTTCTTATATGGTAAATATTAAATTATTTTCTACCACTCAATTCACTTTTTTATCATTCCAATACAATTTACACCACTAATTTTACTTTTCAAAAAAACTTAAGCCATCTTAAAGGGACCAATTAAAAAAATCAGGGGTAGTATCAACAAATATTGTATGTTAAGGTGATACGCGTTTCATAAGTCATTCGCTTCTCCTTAAAACACCTCTCACTTTACTAAATATAAAATTTACGGAGCACTTGTCGGAATATAATTTACCCAACATTTAATACGCAACTTTTACTAAAATGTAAAATTTGCTGGACCACAAGCCCTCTCTTTTTCTCAACCCAGGAAAAGATATCAAAAGAATCTGCTGGCGACAGAGTTTCCGTGCCACGTATCGCATGGCTATATGACGTGGCAGCCTTTCCCCATTCCCGTACCAAATAAATACCCCTTCACTTTCCCATGTTCAGCAACCGAACCTCACTTCTTTTCTCTCCCCACCTCAAGTTTTTGCTTTCCTCTCTTCAAATCTAGCTTATAATTTTCATCCTACAGTTTGAGAATAAATAACAAAATGATGCAAGAAGTTGAAAATCCACAAGCTCCAAAAGAAGATCATCATCACTTTCCATCTATTCTGTCCTCTTCTTCCTATCCCATCACCCTCAAGGTAATACTCATGGAATACTGTACATGGTACAGCCTAACTTCGCTATAACTCAATATATAAGATCGAGGAGGTGATATGATAGGAGCCCGTGATTCTTACGTGAACACGAGAGGTGTACTTATGTTTTTCTTTATTTTTGGCTGTTTTGCAGTTCATTGACGTCTGCTATGGTGTGAAGGTGGAAAAAAGTGGGTGTGGAGGAGGAGTGAAGAAGCTCCTCGCAACCAAATTCGGGGCGGCGCATGCTGATCGTGATTCAACGTCGTCGGAGCGGATAATCCTCGACCACATCACGGGGATGGTTTCTCCGGGCCAAATCCTCGCCGTGCTCGGCCCTTCCGGCAGCGGAAAGTCGACTCTGCTGAACGCGCTCGCCGGAAGGCTGCATCACGGCAGAGGCCTAACGGGGACCGTGCTCGCCAACAACCGCAAGCTCAACAAGCAAATCCTGCGCCGCACCGGGTTCGTGGCGCAGGACGACGTGCTGTACCCGCACCTCACCGTGCGGGAGACTCTGGTCTTCTGCTCCCTGCTCCGGCTCCCGAGGTCGCTCACGAGGAAGGAGAAAACCGCCGTCGCTGAGTCGGTGATCCACGAGCTGGGGCTGGGGAAATGCGAGGACACGATAGTCGGGAACGCGTTCGTTCGCGGCGTTTCCGGCGGGGAGCGGAAGAGGGTGAGCATCGCTCACGAGATGCTGGTGAACCCGAGTCTGCTGATTCTGGATGAGCCGACGTCGGGACTAGACGCGACGGCGGCGTTCCGGCTGGTGTCGACGCTGGGGGCGTTGGCGCAGAAGGGGAAGACCATCGTGACGTCGGTCCACCAGCCGTCGAGCCGGGTGTATCAGATGTTCGACACCGTTCTGGTGCTGTCGGAAGGGAGGAGTATCTACTTCGGAGATGGGAAGGAGGCGATGGGCTATTTTGAGTCGGTTGGATTTTCGCCTTCGTTTCCCATGAACCCTGCTGATTTCCTCCTGGATCTCGCTAATGGTACGTTTTCATTTTATTCTGGCACACTTTTCCGTCAAATTTTTTTTAATCTTGTCACATCCAATCGTATGTTTTATTTTTTCCCTTTCTTATTTAACGTAATCTATACATTGGATTCTTCTTAAATATGGAGCGGCAAAGCTACATAAAATGAAATGAGGGAGTATTTACATGTTATTTCTATGCTTTGTTTTTGCAACTTAGTTTTTTTTTGTGTGTGAATATATAGTAAATACATGTAACTGAATCAGATCTGGTGTTGTCTATCTATAGTATGGAATTGTTGGATCATTAATATACTGTCGCTGTCCCACCATTATTGACATAATTACTTTTCCACAGTTTTCAATGATCATATTTGACCGTCAATAACTCTAATTACATATAATAATTTCATAAGGTAACAAAACATGGAGATTTGATCTAATAGTATTTGTTTAATACAGAGAGGCAATACTATTTTTTTCTCATAACTAAAAAGTTGCAACTAAAAAGTTGAGTACGTTATCGTGCAACAATATTTACAAAGATTATGAGTAAGATCTCTTAACTGCGTTTCTACTTTTGCATCTTTTAACATCACGATACATTGGATTGTAGGTCCTATCAAATTTTTTCAGACATATTTTTTTAGGCAAAGTTTTCGGAAAAACGATTTTTCCATAAACTTACGGAAAAACGCTCTTTTCATATGCTTCATATGCTTATGGAAAGACAAGATTTAATTATAATAATAAAATGTAAAAGTTCTTTGTTGCAATATTAATATTTTATTATGCAACGTGTAGTAGTTATACATTTTACAACCCGGTTCATACAACTCAAAAATTCTACTATCTTTATTTCTTTTGATTTACACTTTAAACCTTAGTCTTTCCCTGACTTATGGAAATACCGTCTTTCAAGAGACAGACTCATCTTTTTATTAAGAATAATTTGTAATAAAATCATCGAAGCACTAATTGTTGTTTTAAAATAAGAAATTATAATATCTTAAATGAATGTATGATAGTTATGAACTTATAATACTGGAAATAGTAATGTTTTATTAGTTCAGATTTTATTTTTCAATGGGATACAGCTAGATTAGGGTTTCTTTGATATTTTATAGGGTATGTTTAATTTGTGATTTGGTTTCAGACTTATAATTATTATTGCGTTGATGTGGATGCATAAAGCGAGGTCAAAAATAGATATCCTAGGTAGTTAATGTGCTGATTAATACGATGACTCCAGATTTTATATAATTTCAATGCGGATACATCCATCAACACAAATTCTGGTTTTAGAAAATCTTACAATTAAAAGAGAAAATTTCATAATTACATGAAAATATTTTATGATTAATGTAATTAATGAATTTATTTGACATATAAAATATTTTGTAATTAATGTAATTAATTAATTAATTTTATATCTATTTCTATTATTATACTGAGATTTTTAAAAAAAAATTAAATATGTTTTAAAAAATATTATATTTTAACTTTAAAATTTATTAGAATAAATTTTTTCATAATTGACTTTCTCCCGACAAAGTATGACATTTCTTCTCGTGTACCATTAATAATAAGTTGAATATTATAAATTAAAGTTACTATACATAAAATTTTAAGGAACAACTATTCTCATCGTCCCTCCATAAATGTTTTATCACTTCTTTTTAAATATTTATGGATGAGTTTATAAGCTCAATATCTTAAGGGTCCGTCGCTTGAAAGCCGGTCTTTCCATAAGTCATGGAAAGACCAAGGTTTAAAGTGTAAATTAGAAGAAATTAAGATAAAATTTTCGGGTTG
>JAULKM010000002.1:7806428-7820796 GCA_032355605.1 Rubia tinctorum
GTGTATTCATATATATACTAAGTACAAAGGGTATACAAGACAGAATCATATATGGAAAAGGATATACAAAACCAATCGGAAAGGGTATTCCTTTCTTAACCTGATTCTAATTTATCTAATATTCTATTACTGATCACCAAGCCTCGTGAAAGTCTTAAGGTCATGAAATCGGCCGGTGATGTCCTCAGTTTGATTCACCGAAGCCAAGTTCCAGAAACACAGCTGTGAAACGATCTCTTAGTTTCTACAAAACCTTTTTAAAAATCCTACAGCCTATTTTGGCAACTTATATTAAAATTGGTATTCGGATTACTAGTGCCTTTACAAACACACAATTAATGCAGTTGCCCATGCCTAAAGTAAATGTTTTCTTCGAACTGATTTATGTTGTCAGGCCAATGTTCTACCACAAAAAAAGAAAAGAGAAAAAGGAACAAGGACTCGACTAACTTGGACATTCCGTTTCACATTGACGTTTTTACTAGCGTTTTAATTAGTGTTTGGTTGATTGACTTTTTCACATAGCGTTTACGCTAAATACGAAACGCTAATATTAGTTAAGTTTTTCTTTAACGTTTAATTTTTACCTTTAACAATTACTTTCTAACATTTAACTTTTTTTTACCTTTTTCTCTACGTCAGTGGTACGCTATTTGCACACGACGTCGTTTTATGTGTTTTGGGATTTAAATTTAACTTTTTCATCGACATTATTTGAGATTTTAATTTTTTAAGGTTAAATTTTAATGTAATTTGATTTAGTTTTTTCTCTCTTAGTTCAATATTTATTCTTTACTCAATCTAATTGTTGATAGGAGAACATTAGTTGATGAATGTATACAGAGAATTTTTAAATTTTTAAAATTTTACCTCACTAGATTTATGTGATTTACTAATACTAATGTACATTTGTGGTACGAACTAATAGTAATATACATTAATAATTTATATTATGAATGATTAGATATAAAATTATTTTAAAAAATATTTGTATATATATTTTTAAATACTAGTTGAATTTTAATCTAAGATTTTTAGAAATTCAGTAGTTTTTTTAAAAAAAAGTTATTGTTATTTAGAAAGAGATGGTCTCCTGTGAGACAGCAGGGGCATTTATGCAATTCTAACTATATTCTAACTCCAGAGACCTATCTCCAAATATTTTACAGGTGTCTATCTCTAATAATTTTATAGGAACCTATCGCTAATATTTTTTCAGCAGCATTTTTATCCAATTTTCCCCATCATTTTTCCGCCATCAACAGCATGCAAAAAAAATTTAAAAATCCTTAAACTTTTTTTTTAAAATGCAAAAAAAAAAATTAATATGACCATCGAACTGAAATTATAAACATCAGCAAAAAATAGCAGAGCATCAACGAAAAATCATAAAACATCAATTTAAAAATTAGAGCAAAAAATATATTTAAAACAAATTTAAAAATATACAAAATTAAAATTAAAAAACATCGACTACGACTAACAAAACATCAACTAAAAATCATCAAAATCAACAAAAAACATAAAAACATCAACAAAGCTATAATTATCAAATTTTAAAAAAACTACAAAAATCAACATAATCAATCAAAAGCTAAAAACATCAATTCCTATCACCTAAAATTCACCCAAAAATAAAATGTCAACATAGAAAGAAAAAATACTAAAAAAATCAACCTATGTCACCCAAAATTACAAACATCAACTCATATCACATATAACTCACCGAGAAAATGAAAAATATCAACATGAGGAAACAAAAAAGCAAAAAAATATCAACCCATATAACCCAAAAAAACCACAAAACATTGATTCATATCAACTAAAATTCACTGAAAAAATGAAAAATATCACATGAGAAAAAAACTAAAAATATCAACAAAAAAACTACAGTACCTCAAGATTATAAATTATTCACTCAAAAAATCATAAAACCTCAATATTTTTTTAAAAAACTAGAAATATCAACTATATCATCAAAAAGGTACAAACATCAATTTCTAACACCTGAACTTCATCCAGAAAATGAAAAATATCAGAATAAGAAAAAAAATGACACAACAAACATCAACTCATATTACCAAAAGCTCAACCGAAATATAAACGGTTGGTCAAACCAGTAATCTGAAACAGCTAACGGCCAACTGCAAACACCTGATTGCGAAGCGGGGCCATAGTCTCTCATTAGTAGTGTGTTAGATTCAAGGTACAGTAGTCATTCTTTTGTGATGTATCGTTATTTATGAACTCTCCATATCATAATTTCCTACTTCAGTTACTTAAGATTTGTTCCAAATCCTTGATAAGTTGTAATGATCATTAAAGGATGAATCTGGTATGCACAAGGCAAATGCCTCTTTAAATCTGATGCATAATCTCTCTTGATAAGATATGTACTAACTGAAATTGCAAAGGTGGACATTAACCAAAAATGGCTCATTTGACACCTTTCGAAAATATCCTTTAGCCCTTAAAGTTATGAGTATTTTACTGGGTAATTGGTTGATTTCTATGGAATATATACTCTCCCAAGAGGCAAATACTCCATTTAAACTCCCATCTCTCTCTCCTCCCTTCAATTTTCCAAATCTCTCATTTCTATCATTTCTCTTGAACTTCTCCTTATTTTTTCCCTATATGAGTGTGGAAAGATATGTTTTTCCCCAATCGGATGTTTGTTGTTCTTTTTTGCTTCCAATTGTTTTTTGCTTCTGATCTGAGTGTGGAAAGCTATGTGCTCTCTTTTTCCGGATCTGATATTCGTTGTTTTTTGTTTCCGATCTGAGTGTGGAAAGCACTGTGCTTTCTTTTTCCCGGTGTGATATTTGTTATTTTTTGCTTCCGATCTTAAGTTTGCAAAGACTCTGGGCGTTTTGCCGTTGTTTTTTACTTTTGATTTTTAAGTGTTTTTTCTTCAATTTTTTTGGGTTTTTTTGGTCTTCTGGTAGATTTTTACTTCTGTTTTTTGTGTCTCTGCCAATCATTTTTTTGTGTTTTTTTGCTTTTGATTTGAATCCAAACTTTGAAATGGAATCTCATGAAAAAAAAGAAAGAAAATGGGGTTACAAGCTGGGGTTAAAAAATGGACACAGCAGACAAAAGTCTCTGCTTTTTCTATCCTTTGTCATAGTAAAAAAATCCACTTTTTGGTCAAATTTGTGTCATTCAGTTACTGTAGATAAATACTAACTCAATTTCTCTCTCTGCAAATTGATGTGAGGCAGAGGGAGTATTGTAAGTCTACATTTATTCATAGGCTATGGTGCCCATGTTTTACTAATGAAAATCCCCATATAACTACTACAAGCAGTAAATTTTTAATGTTGCAACTAAATTTTTTTAATTTCTTCCTATATGCCTATGAAAATACAGTCTTTTCCAAAACTTTATCTTGAAAAGTACGCTAAAAATCCACTTAAATTTTTAATAGCACAACATCTTTTAGCAGGTTGCGTTGATTAACAAAAACTATCATATTTCCTCTATCCCAGGATAAGCTGTTATTGCACTACTCATTTAGTCAAAATTAATTAATTTTAATAATAAAATTCTATTGATATATAAATAGGGATATTATCATACAACATAATGTTAGATTCTTTTAAAAAAAGTGTATTTTCAAATTTTATTTTTTTATTATACGTAATTCAAAATAATGATGAGCAAATAATTTTAAAAAAAATTAATCGTTAAAAGTTAAACTGTGCAACTTATATTGATACATATGAAGTACAACTTTTGAAAAGTGGTGTTTAGCGTATTAATTTGGCTAAGAGCCGCGAGAGAAGCCCCCGCTCAGCCCCAGCCTCACAAGTGCAACGTATCTCTCTAAAAAAAAGTGTAATGTTAATTAAGCCAAGCCATTTTGTTCGGAGACAGAGTAGAGATCACTCCCTTTTCAAGTAAGGATCAAATCTTTAGTAAAGATTGCCACTGTTATAATATTGAGCATTGTTACCTTAATATGCTGTCAGTTTCTTATGTGATAGATTGGAAACTATTGTAATTATTTTTCTATTTTGTTATACTCTCTGACATTTGATTAAGAAACCTGGGGGACATGAACATAGTGTACTCAAATAAATTGCAGATGTCATGGGGCAGTCAAACGGTAAAACTCTTGCGCAAGTATCTATGCCCTCATTACATAGGTTCACCATATTATTTTATCAGCAATTTTGAGATCAACCTATTGTTATAACATGCTATGCTCCTTCTTTGGCTATAGAAAAGTGTTTAAGTAATTCCCTGTCACGTCCGTTTAACCAATAGGATTTTCCTATGACCATACTCTCAATGAAGAAATTTATTCAAATATTTTTGTTAGGGTCTTCTTTTGTTTGCATGTAAATCCGTCAGTTAAAAACTAAACTTGGCTTGTACAAATTTTGATACTTCTTAGTTCAAATCTACTGAAAGAGTGATTTCCCGTAATAATTATGATTGATGATCAGGAGAATAAATAGCGTACAAAACATAAAGGTAGAAGAGTCCAAGTATAACTCTAAAACAAAATAGAATCTAATCTAATCTTCTAATTGATTTAGTCTAACAGAAACCGACAAAATATTGAAAGGCTCGGACAATAATTGCTTGGCTAAATATATTAAATAACATTTGCTGAAAAATGGTTTAGAGTGTCCTCATTTTGGCAAAAGGGCATTTGTATATAGTGCAAATTCTCAGCATTAGAAGAATTTAATAAAAGGTAGAAAATTAATGATCAATTTTCAGCAGAAAATGAAAATTTTACGAGTGATTTCGGAATTCCAACATTTGTTAATGATATGCCTTTCTTTTTTCTTTTCTGTTTTGTGATTTTGACTGCGTTAAAACCTTGAAGGATGAAGCAATGGAACATTTACTTATCTGAGATGGTTTTCAAAACAGATGACCATATCTTTCAAAGAGTGTGACAACATTGACTTGCCACTAAATTCTTATCTTTGATAGGTGCGCCAGTTAAGAACGAGTAACGTGCTTGTCAGTTCTAGAGTCCTTTCATGCTCCATTGTGTGTGTTTGTGTGTGTGTGGGGGGGGGAATGCCTGGTCCGATTTAGCCAACAAAGCATATGATGTATTTAAGACCCGCCCGGTCTGGTATAGCCAAACTAAGAACAACGAAACAAGAAGTCAGTATAGTAGTTACTTTTTCAGCAGATATAGGTGATTTAGTTAACTCAATGAAGCCACAAACACAACATTACTACGAACTAATATGCCACAGATATAGCAAAAACAGTACTAGCCAAAAATGTCATGACGCCCCATATTTGGCGTGTTACGCACATAGGGAGATGCGATCCAAAGATGAAGATACATCAATCAGACCATGATCACATGACGGAAGAATTTTAAATAAAGAGGGAAACGCCAATAAAAGATTAGTGAATTATCTACTAGATAACAAAATATACTAGACCACTATACTAATTTAGTGATAAGGAAATAAAAATCATTTCCCTTGTAGAGAAAGGTTATAGATGGTAGTTATCTTATAGAATTAGTTTCCTTATAAAATTAGTTATAGATGGTAATTTCCTTATCGACTTAGAATTATATTCACGTTAAACTTTGGTTTGTTGTAACCCTATATATTATAACCCTTATCATTGATGAAGTGTGTCATTGATG
Source organism: Rubia tinctorum (assembly GCA_032355605.1). NCBI lineage: Eukaryota > Viridiplantae > Streptophyta > Magnoliopsida > Gentianales > Rubiaceae > Rubia > Rubia tinctorum. The sequence continues at coordinate 7,812,064 of JAULKM010000002.1, forward strand.
TGATATCAATGCACCATAAATAAAGTCATTTATATTTTAACATGGTATCAAGCTTAAAAATTTTGAGACCTGAACCCTAAATAAATCTATTGCCTTCTTCCGCCAGAGCCACTACCGTCAAGCCACGCATCACACTACACGTGCCGCCGCCGTCGACTGCCCTGCCAGTTGCTATTTTTCTATCTCTGCTGCCACCTCAACGGTTGGCGCGATCCGTACGACTCTGATCTACCGGCAAGTGACGTTCACGCGCCACCGACCGACTTCATGCGCTGCCGCCAGACTTCCAAGCGCCGCCGCGCCTCTACCTACCTGATTTGACGCGCCGTTGTCACTTCCTGGTCACCGCCGATCTACGTAATTTTCTGCCATGTTTGATCTCACCTCTAGTTCCGGTCCCGATGAACTAGATTCTAGTTCCGGTCCCGATGTTGTTGAGCAAGCTCGCATCGCCGCTGAAACTGAGGCTAACAAGCTACAGAATCTCATTGCCACCGATGTGATTACAACTTTAATCAAACAATTGCAACTACAATCTAGGTTTGGGGGATCTGTACTTTCTGGTTGGCCTATGAACTCTCCTTACTACCTTGGTATCTCTGACGGCCCCGATTTGTCAATATGTCCTATCATACTGAAAGAATTTTAATTTTTTTAATGATTAGAAATTTCATAATCTTATTCGCAAGTTGGAAATTCTTGATCATCATGCTCCAACTTGAGAGAGGGTGATAAGGAAATAAGAAATCTTTTCCCTTGTAGGAAAAAGTTATAGATGGTAGTTACCTTATAAAATTAGTTTCCTTATAAAATTAGTTATAGATGGTAATTTCCTTATAGACTTAAAATCTTATTTCCGTTAGATTTTGGTTTGTTGTCCCTATATATTGTAATGCTCATTCTTGATGAAGCGTGTCATTGATGTGTCATTTATATTTTAACATTTAAGCATCAAAGTTTGTTTCCCGAGATCAACCTAGAGATATTAACTACTTGAAGAGCATATATGGAACTTGTGGCAAACCAATCCTTAATACTCCTTTTGTTCATATTTTTTGGCTTATCACTTTATGGCTCAAGTTTTTAAACTTGGTCATAGAGTGAAGTGATATTAACAACTTGCACAATAAATTACTCATTCCTTCACTTTAAACTCTCCTTCCATGTTATATTAAGTGTAAATATGTTAAAGTTAAGAGGGTGTTTGGGGAAAAGTAGAGTTGTTCCCTTTCTTTAAATTTTTTTGATTAAAAGGTAAAGAGCGTCATTAAAAAAAACCAATCTTATATGGCAAGTGTACCATAATATAATAAGGAGAGAGTAATGTCATTATTCGGAAGGAGTGCAACACAAATTCTTTAAAAAAATTGGTAACTTTTCCCACCACCCCCCCTCTAGCATAACAAGACTATCATTATTTTCTTTTTTCAAAGATGCAAATAAAATACGAGTCCCACAAGAAAGCTTTATAAAAATTCATTCAAGTTTGAAAGTTGAGTATGAAGGACATAGAATTCCAATGTAATTAGAAGAAGAAAAAAAACCCCATTAAACATGCCACTTTTATTATTAAAAAATGCAATGCAGCCTTCCAATCATATGGACAGGGTCTGCAACAGAACCAAAACTGATGGGAAAAAAAAGCTTGAAAGAAAACTAGCTTGAATATTCTTCAATGAAGCGCCCCAGGGAACTGTAGGAGGAGCCGCCCTCCACCAACGCATTTCTGGCCTTCTCCATCAACTCCTTCGCCTTCTTCCTGATTCCACTCCCCCCTTCCATCACTTCTCTGATCCCACCTTCAATCTGATCTGCTCCCACAAGAACCGGAGCGTCTTTCATGTAATCCATCTTGATCTCCGCCGCCACTCCCACTTCCTTCACTAACGAAAACGCATTCATCTGCTGCTCCGCGTACAGAGGCCAGGCCGCCATCGGCACCCCAAACCAGACGCTTTCGAGAACCGAATTCCACCCGCAATGCGTGACGAATCCCCCCACCGCAGGATGACCTAGGACCTTTGTCTGCGGCGCCCATCCGGTCACCCTCCCGACGCCGGAAGTGCGCTCCAGGAAGCCTTCCGGCAGCACATGCCCGAAATCGTCGTACTCGCTCGGCATCGCCAGGCGTTCTTCTTCTCCCGGAGGCTTCCGCATCGACCACAGGAATCTGAACCCGCTGTTCTCGAGTGCCCGCGCGATCTCCTTCAACTGGGCGACATCGAAACACCCCATGCTCCCGAAGCAGAGGAAGATCACCGATGAAGGAGGCTGATCGTCGAGCCATTTCATGATGGTTTCGCTCTTGGGATCGTCTTTTCCGGCAGCCTTCAAATCGATGAGCGGTCCGACAGGGTAGATAGTCGGAACGGTCGGGTTGTTGGTGAGGGCAGCTATTGCGTACGGCTCCAGCTCGCTGAAGGTGTTCACCAAGATCCCTTTTGATTCAGAGATGATTCTCCTGGTGTGATGCGCGTACGGTGCGTGTTTGTTGAGCCATACCGGAGGGAAGAGCTTTGAAGGGACAGTGTTAACGTAAGTCGACACCGAAAACTCCCGGAGATCTGCAGATTCATCTGACGCATCTAGCACAGTCTGGACATGGTGTCGGAGGCCGATCATGGAAGCAGTAGACGTGTAGAAAACGTAGGTGGGAACCTCATGTTCATTGGCTACATCGATCATGGTAGTGCAGAACATGTCGATCACGATCCCGGCCAATTTCGGAGCGCCGGAATCTCTCGATTTCAGTTCCGACAGCAACTCCCTAACTTGGGGCTTCTGGCTCTCTATAATGCCGCCCATCAACATAGGATAGTTGGGGACTGCATCTTTCGGGATCTGTGGCGGCCGATCTGGGAGCTGAACATATTGTACGCCTCTCGTATTTTCGGACAGAAGGGATTGCATGTAGGAATCCGCATCGGCATCGAAATGGAGTTTGTAGAGGAGGATTCGGATTGAGAGGTGCTCATCTCGTGCCGCGAGCAGCTTTGCTAGCTCCACTGCGGGGACCAAGTGCCCCTTTGCGAGCATAGGGATGAAAACCAGCTCTGATTTCATCTTTTAAGAGATGTATGTTTGTTTGGGACGATGAAAGAGAGGAACTTTGAAGGTTCTAAAATGGTGGAGTTGGTGAGTGGGATACTGATGTGTATGCCGCCTGCTCGATATAGAAGTCAAAAGTTGAAGTGAGGTCATGGAATTGCTGGATCTGTATTATTACTCCCTCCGGTTCTTTAACATTGACACACTTACTTTTGCACAAGGATTTAGAAAGGTAAAATTAGTGATTGAGAATTCATTGAAGGAGTAAAAAGTAAATTGAGTGGATGAAAACAACCTAGAATTTGCCAAAAAAGGAAGTGAGTCAATGTTAAAAAACCATACAAAAAGGAAAGTGCGTGAATGTTAAAAAACCGAATATATAATTAACCACGCTGCAGACTGATTATGTGTCCACAGAGATTAATTAAAGGCACGGCTGCTTCTCTCTCCCTAAACAGATGCTTTTTTTAATCAAAATCTGTCCTGGCAACGAGGATTTGAAAGGATTCGATCCCTTACTAATTACTATTAAATTCAATCGGTCAAAAATGACTGCTAAAGGTCACTCTACGAGGTGATCATCCATAATTAAATATATAAACGGTAAAACGTGTATTGAAAACAATGAAAAACATTATGAGCAATTTAATCTGTGCAGAAGGAGTGGTTCGTTGGTGGTGCAGAGTTTGAGCGTTCTGAGTAGGATGTCCCTAGCTATTCAAATGAATGGAATTTCATACTCCAGTGAAATTCAATAGATTCATTCAATGGTGCTGCCTCCTATTTTAGGTCATAAAGTAGGATGTTTATATATAATTTAAATTCGTGTATGTAATCTCGCATGTGTGGGGTATTGTCAGGTTGGACCCCTATTTCCGCAAAGGCTTTTGTAAGACGGCTGACAATATTCTCCTCCAGATTTTGCGATGATTGAACTATGCTTCTCTTGGTTTGGCCAACAATTAGTCCCATAATGAGAAGGGAGGTGCGCCGAGCTTTGAGGAAGTTGTCGAACTCCTCCTATATGAATCGGAAGTACTCCTTTTTTGCGGCCTAATTCAAAACTGGTTACTTCCTAATTCAAAACCGGTTACTTCCTATATTGATACATGTGACACAGACTGAGTACTTGCTCCGCCCGTCGTTACTGATGTGTTAACTATTAGCGATAAGTCGTATGTTGGTGAAAGATTGGATTATGTCGGTGGCGGATCGTCGTGCGTCACTTTCTTTGAGGGCGCCATTGAACAAGGTGTCTGGTTGTTGACAATCGGGTCCCACTAGGCGTGCCAATTAATGTGTGTCAAACCGTCAAAAAGTCAAACCTTGCTTCAATGTGCCCAACCTACAAAACAAACTCCTAAGGCACGGCTGGGGGAAAAGCCCCGATACCGAAGTCAGACAAAAAGTATTTGATATGAGTATTGAGAATTGAATGAATAGAATGAATGCATACCTTGGTAGTTATAGGGATTAATCTCCATGAGCTCTCCCAATCTAAGTGTACACATTCCATTTAGGAATAAGTGTCTTACCATAATAAAATTACCATGTATTCAATACAATAATTGTACTTGAAAAATGAGTGAATTCCATAGTTAGAATTGTATATCTTCCTTTTGCCCGTTGTGCTTCAGCCCATCGGTATGTAGTGGTGTGACCTTTGGCCCAAGTGGATTGTAGTAGCATGACCTTTGGTCTGAGGAGATCCAACCTGACCCTTATCAGTTTTCGTTCAGCAGTCCAATCGACCATCATTATACTATTTCTCTATATCGGTAATATTATAAACTCTCTCTCTAGTTCTTTAAGGTTGAGACCCAGCCAAAGGGCAATCTTTTCTTTGAAAAGTGAGATGAGTGAAGGAAATTAAATTGGGATAAATAAAAGAAAATTGAATGAATGGAAACAATTTAAATTTTGTTAAAATGAAAATGTGTTATAGTGAGTGGACTAAACAAAAAGAATAGAGTGTTATTGTGAGTCGATGAGAAACTATATGATAATATTTAGAGTCAAGTGCTAAAATAACCCAAACTTTAGGTTGAAAGTATCAATCTAATCCTGCAAAATGAGAAAGTGCCAAAATAACCTTAACTTTAGATGCCAGTCTAAGCTTGGTGCCGTTGACTTCGATTATTAACGAGAATTTTGGCCGGAATGTAATGAAATGATCATTTTGCCCCTAAAATTATTAAAAAGACAAAAAAAATGAAAAGACAAAAAAATACCCTTAATTCTTCTATCTACTTTCTTCTTTTTCCCCCGCTGGTATTCCTTTCTTCTTTCTCCGTTGAATCCGTATTCTGATTTCTCTAGCAACGACAACGAACGCCGATTTCTTCAATGGAGAAATCCCCAGCCCCAATAGCATCCTCACCTTGGAGAAATTTGCAACTCCAATCAACGGTGAGATTCTGCATGGAAGAACTATAAACAATCCATACAACTGCAATTTTCTAATGATGAGACGTCAAATCCATGAATTTCTTAAGCTATATAACATATGTCTTGTTATGTTTTTTTGGGTAGATTGCTAGGTTTCAATAGGTTTACATCATAGGGGGTTTAGATGTCCATTTTTTATTTTCTTATTTACCCTTCATTTTGTAACCTATTTTGAGTCTAATGGATATTTGTCCTTATGGGCATCTCGATATTCTTTTATGAGTTTATTTGTAGATTGTTCGTTAGTGCTTCGGAGTAGTATTAATGGAGGACAATTGTAAAATTGGTAGAAGATTGAAGGCCACATGTCAAAACGTCGTAAAAGGTAGAAGAGTCAAATAAAAGAGTTAAGTGTGGAAGTGTCGAAGAAGGGGTACGAGCAATGTAAAATGGCATGGCCCATGCCATCATCCGTGTTAGAAGAAATGGTAGTCAAAGACTGGCACTGCAAACCTGCACACCCCGTGCATGAAGAACAGTTGGAAATTCAGGTTCAGATGACTGAACATGCAATTCAGCACGCCCCGTGCACTCAGAAGACCAAAAACGAAGACCCAGACGACACACCTTGCAATTTGGCACAACCTGTGTGCTCAGACCTAATTTCCAACGCACACAGACGACGCCTCGTGCAATATAGCACGAGACATGCTAATCGAGCCGTGCAAACTGGCACGGCCCATGCCAGTGTGGCACTAGGATTTCCAACTTGGGCTTTTTGAGGTCCATTTATCTTCTCCTATAAAAGGAGCCTTTAGTTACCTAGGGTTTAGTAGGTAGCCATAATGTAGATTTTAGAGAGTGGGAGGTAGGACTCGAGTCTAGGAGCATTCTCTCTCTAGATTCTTCTTCTTCCTCCTTAATTTAGTCCTTAGATCCATGACATTTAATTCAATGAATGCCATGGATTTAAGAACGTAGTTAGTTAGTTTTATTCAAACAAGTAGAAACAAGCAGAAGTAATTAGATAGTTTGTAGGAAGAGGAGGCTAGATTCTCTCTCTAGGGTTTTTATCTTCTCTATTCATTTACTCTTGGGCTATGTGCAGTGGTAGAGACCGCATCAATTAAATATATTATTTTTCTCAATCTTTCTCTTGTACCTAACACTAAGAGACCACTTAAGAGACCACCCCCTTTTGCCTCTACAGTGGTAAGAGACCACTCTGCACTATTCATGGAGCCAACTTGATTTTCTTTATCATACTCATTAATTTTACCATTAACATTTAATCTAAATAAATTTGTCCACCTAAAATAAGTTGAATGTGAAATTTAATAATACATTATAATATTTAAAATTGAATTTCGTTTTAAAAAAATATTGAAAATTCATTTTATTCTTTTATATATCGTCATTCGTTGTAAAAAAATAATTTTAATTCATTTTTTTCAAAAATTATTATAAAATTTTCCCTAGATTTTAAAATAAAATTACATATTTTTAAAAATATTTTACAAATTTTAAAATTAATTTTACAAATTTTTTAAAATTCGGGTTTAAAAAAAAACAAATTAGGGGACACGTGGCCCAACCAATGGACGACACGTGTCCCCATATGAAATTGAAAGGAAAGAAAGGCAGGGCATGACGTAGTGGGTCTGATGGCATGTCCCCTCCCTCTGACATTTTAGCCTTTTAACCAGTCTCTTAGCAAGAGAAGAGACCACTCTAGAGTCCCCCACTGTGAGAATTTTCGGTCTCTAGAGTGGTCTCTTAAAATTAAGAGACCACCACTACACATGCCCTTAGATCTATTGCATTTATTCCTATATTTTCCATGAATTTAATGCTAGTAGAGCAGTAGTATTTCTTGGGATAGTATTTGTATTTATGATTTGATATTGGATATGTGAGATTCTTAGATTGCTCTAATTTTCTATGTTATGAATATTTGTGTGATTTGTGGCTTATATTCTTGTATGCTTTATGTCATGCTATGTTTTATGACGAACACATAATTTTATTCATTGCATAATATTGTGCTATGATTGTATGCTAATTTTGGAGTGTTAGATTAGAGGTGTCATTGTAGTTTTGAGAGTACTGAGGAGATGTGTGCATTAAATCTATCTTGTGAGTACCCAGGCAATTAGTTGGAATTTAATCTAATTGGCTAGTCGTGTGAGAAAATGCATGTTAGGATCAATGGATTGGGGGTTGCTGTATAGAAATTCCTAACGGGAGAAACCCTAACTTACCCCGACAATTGAGTGTTCATAGTTTATAGCAACTAGGGTCGTAGTGACCCTAGACTTATCACAAGACACTGATTCTTTTTCCTTTCTAGCCATAGGGTCAATGTCCATAGTGGAGAGTCGGTGATATAATAGGCTTACTCTTGCATCTAACGGTTGTGACCTACGCAAGGTTTAAGACCTTTAAGAGGGGACTCGTTAGCACCGGGAGTGACTACGGGGGTGAATTGCGGTACGAAAGATCAAAGCGCATCTCTAATTATGAAGGAGGTAAGATGAATTAAAGGGAGATGAATCTCTATGTGACAAATAGTGGGAATTCCCGGCCATCTCCACACTCCGTGACATAACATGAAAGTTAGGTTTATATGTCCCTTTTTAGGTAGGTTTATATATCCTTATGTGAATAGAATCTAGAATCAAATCAATATGCCAATCATGTTACGCAAATACCGCCAAAACTAGTTAATCAATAGTTTTACTCATATGCTCTTAGTTGTTAATTACACAACCCCCCTGTTTTTAAGTACTAGTTATTCCCAACACTCGATTGGGGTGACGCCCGACTATGAGTTTTGTTTGGCTAACTCTTAATTACTAGTGTTTATGTGGACGACACTCGGACTTGCCACTAGTTACATCATTGTATCTAGGAGTGAGTACGAGTGCAACAATATGTATTCTTATCTTTGACCTTACTCAGCCTACCGCGGGATAACGACCCTGCGGGGTGCGGGTCACCAACCTATACAGAGAAGCATTCCACGACGTGGTAGTTTTCAAATCAACCGAATTGACGTTGATTCTAACATGCTTGGGAGGCCGTCGTCGTGCCTCTCAAAGATAGTATTTATAAGCCCTAATTGTGGCTAACTATTAGAAAGTAGATAGTAGCAAGTCGGGGTCGTCCACGAGGAAAATGGGATTTTATCGAGTGTTAAGCGTAGTTAAAAGCACACAAAGATGTCACTCTATGTGTGTGGTAAAAAAGTGGGGGGGGGGGGTTTGAGTTTAGAAAAAACACAACAAATTGGTTTAG
>JAULKM010000002.1:7820896-7846577 GCA_032355605.1 Rubia tinctorum
GTGGGACCATTGGATTCGTCTTCTCGAGCACTATAAAATCGACTACAAGAACTCCCTAATCGGATCAACGGTTCACCCGTGGCGACCAACCGAAGACCGGCCGGCGCACGGCCCAAGCGCTTGACCATGCACCCGCGCGCCCCAAACGATGAGGAAAATGAGCCTCAGCGTAAAAAATGCGCGGGTGGCCCCTGCCATTTTCCTCTTCCCTCCGCCGCTCCTCTACATTTCTCCACCGCTACACCACCCTTTTCCCTCAAGAATCAGGCCAAAAAACACTGGTTACACCGTCTCATTCATCCTCTTTCAATCCCAAATTATCCCCAAATCACCCAAAAACCCGAAACCCTAGATTTCGGGAATTTCCAAATTCCGGGTGATTCTTGTTTTGGGTTAGATTAATTATCCATCCTAGGCTTCAAAGTGGTACATTTCTTCAACTTGCTTTTCAATTGTGATATTAATTGAAAATGGGATTTATGAGTTTGAAATTGTGCTAATTTATGTGAATTTGGGTGAATGTGAATATGATTTTTGTGACTCAAATTTATGAATATGTTAATTGGTTGGACTGATATGTATGATGTGGGATGATGATTTTATGATTTTTGACTATGATTTTGGTTATGATTTGGGCTGTCTTTCTGATTTTGGTTGTTCTAGGAGTCTATCAGTGGTGAAGAAATGCTATATATTACACTACATAATTGGTCATATAGTGATTCATGATCTTATATAGTAAGTTATAGCTGTGCACTTCACTAATATTGGACTTTTATCAGACATAAAAAATAAAATCATAAACGAGCTTAACCTGAAGATATGCTTCATCTTGCAAATTATAATCTTGGCCATCGACTCGTGCTCTTCTATAGTGGCATTTTTTATGGAGATCCTGAGACGACCACCACCATAAATAAAGACATTCCATGTCTTGATCAAACATTCAAGGGTTATGTTTGGGATCCTCTAAGTGACATGGTTGGACCTATGACAAGATCAAGAATGAAACTTAGGGATGCGGCATTGAATGGTTTAATTGATTTCCTTCACAATGAAGAATTAATGAAGAAGTCGGCAAGGGCTTGGATTACTTATTCAAGTTTGTAGATTAACTGAAGACATTATGAAAAAGACTATACTCTTTTTCCCATTGGATTTTTAATGAGGTAGTTTGATCATTGTAACATTAATTTTATTTTGGGTTTTGAGCTGATAGATTTTGGCCATGTGGTCCTTTGTGAGTTGTTCGAAAATAATGACAGTCCATTAGGGTTTAGCATATTGATTTTTATTCTGATTAGAATTAGGTTTGGTAAAATTAGATAAGGTAATATTTTTCCAGTCTAAATCTAAGACAGGTGCGGCCGAATTAAGGCTGATAGGATTCTATTTTTGGTATTTAAGTTGGATATGGTTTTAGCTTCCTTAAGCTGCCATAAGATTGATTTAGATTCTGATTGTGATTAGGGTTTGATGAGCTCGAATTCTTCTCTATTTAAAGAGGAGGTCTGGCCGAGATTATGACACTTTTATCAAACACATATTAAGAATTTTGAGACATTCTCATTATCTTCATTGTTACTTAAACCTGTGACCTATTTAACTTTCAATCTCCTTTGTAAGTGTACCATGCGGGCTAGACGCTTATAGAGAAACCTTGTAATCTAAACCTACGGGCTATTTAGAGAGAAAGTTGGAGTTGAGTGTACCCTGCGGGCTAGACGCTTGAGCTTCATGCGAATTAACAGGTTGGGCGAGATTCCTGTTGATTCAAAGATCCGATATTCTGCAATCCATAGTTTTCGCAAGGAGATTCATATCAAAAAGCATACGACCTTCCACAACTACAAAATAGCTCTATTGTATCACTCTAAAAGTGTTACACTAGGTACTAAAAAAAGTTGCATTAGGTTTAATGCAACACTTTTGTAGGTATTACCTTAGGCGACGTTACATTAGGTCTAGTGCAACACTTATCGGGTTTAAAGCAACACTTTTTCAAAATTGTTACAAGTTTTTAGCTAATGCAACATTTATTTAAGGTAACACTTATTTTAATCTAATGTAACACTTTTGCTAATCTGATGCAACACTTTTAAAGATCTATTGTAACACTTCTGAGATCTGCTGTAACACTTTTGAGAGCCTAGTGTAACACTTTTGAAAAGTCTAATGTAACACTTTTGAAAAGTCTAATGTAACACTTCTAAATTGTCTAATGTAACACTTTTGAAAAGTCTAATGTAACACTTCTAAAAAGTCTAATGTAACACTTCTAAAAAGTCTAATGTAACACTTTTGAAAAGTCTAATGTAACACTTCTAAATAGTCTAATGTAACACTTTTTAATAGTGTAATGTAACATTTTTGAAAAGTCTTATGTAACACTTTTAAAAATCTAATGTAAAGAAGCTTTAATTGTGGTATCAAGATTCTTCAATCACTGAATACAAAAGCTTTCATCAAACTATTAAAAGTTTCAGTTCAACCGATTGCAAATTCCAAAACTAATCAATAGAATTTCCCTCAGATTCGTACATCATCATAAAGGAGTAATATATAACAGAGTTCTTGATTGATCAAATTCATCTTCCCATTAAACCAAACAAAATAACAATCATCACCTTGATACTACACTTTTGCTTATGATTAAGGCATAGATGCCACAACATGATGATTTGGTTCCTTTGATCTTCGAACACCAATTGCCATGACATGGGAGATTGAGATTGTTCATCTTATTTGCCTCCATTTGCAACTCCTGATCGTAACAAACGCAGGTCAGGTCAGGAACCATATCTACCGGTATGGTTCACAAAGCTCGGGGGAAAGGAGGCACTTAAGGATGTACCCATCATGAGCCTTTAACTTATGAAGTGGCTCAAATCTGGTCATTGTCTGAAACAAAAGGCAGTCGGTGTTTTTAAACTTTTTCAAATAAATATGCATGTTCATTACAAATCAGAAACAGGAAATAGAACCTGTGTTACACACTGTCGAAGAAGTCTCACGTAATGCAGTTAACAGATATAAAGCTCGTACTTGTAGGATGTTAAATAGTAATTCCTAAATCCATTTTCTTCAGAATTTAACTTTGATCAAAGGCAACAAGTACTTAATCTAGATTTAGAGTTCTGAATGATTAAATTTGAAGTTTGTCGAAGTTCATGGATATCCAATTAGAATTTACCTGTGTGCACATGTCAATCTAAAACCATTAACTGAAATACTGATGCAATTTGTGGGAGAAAGCGCGTAAAGAGATATGAAACTTTTGACTAGAAAAAAATTTAACTCCTATAAATATGTTGTATACTTTCCCCTGTGGATCATATAAAGACCGAATGGTGCAATTTTGAGTAGGTACCTGGGTGCCTCGCAGCAATTGCCAAACATAACATGTTCCCTGATCGTTAGCGGCTACAGCTAAGCTTCCATCCCACATAACAGTCAAAGACCTCACAGCCGTACCCATTTCGGGAACCTGAGAGTTCAGAAGTGTGAACTTTTATAGTTGCAACACAAACTGAGAACCAGTTTAGCCAGTACAATTGAAACTTATAAGTTTCTCTGTTCATATCTTTGTCAGTAGGTGTTAACAAGCTACAAATGCAGTAATACTTGACACTGAACCATACAATGCTGATAAAAAGTTCGATTAATTGCTCGAACTATAGCATTTCATAATAGCAGAACATTGCTTCTTACCAGCTCACAGCTGCAGGCATCCCCTCTCAAGTCCCACACACGTATATTTCCATTCTGATCTCCCGATATCAGCTCATTCTGAAAAACGAACACTATTATTTATAAGTATCAATTGTATTTCCTTGCGAAAATCACAAAGTATCATATGTGAAACTCGTAATCTCTTTCTACACTGCTCACATCAATCTTTTTATTACAATGCTAATCCTATTGAGATGTGTATTAACAGAACGTTTTTCATATAGTTTTCTACAATAACTTCTAGAACTATGATTCAATCACCTGTTCGGACTTAATGCGATTATTCAAACCTTTGCTTTCTCACCTATCTGCAGTCTTGCTACGAGATGTATTTATGTTTCATCTGTATAGAACCCAGAACCTCTATACGAGGCATTTAAATCTTATCTCCAATCTTCTAAGATTTCTAGTACCCCAACCACAATATCAAAGTATATTTCTTCCGGCGAATTCCTTTTCACGCTAAGATGACTTTTCGCTCATTCTAAGACAAACAATATGGCTCTCTAATGCACTCTTAGAACTCCAATATAGAACATGCAAAAACACTACAATCAATGAACTTAAACTCCCGCAAGTACAGAACGGTGCTCCTGACATTTGCTTTCAGAATGTGCACAAGAAAATCGTGCTTGAAATTTTTTTTCTTCAAAATTGATATTTTCACCACAACAGTAGAAGTACGTGGAACCATAATGTTACTTCACCAATCTGAAGGACTGAAACCATGTCCTAAGAAGAAGTTCTGAACGTTACCTGATTTGGATGTAACACAACAGTGTTGACAGCAGCATGACTTCGGTAATCCCTCTGATAACCAGGAGCCCTGGCTATGCAAAGTTTAGGTAAGGTAATTTTTCAACAGAAATGATTGGAACAAAAACAACAAAATTAAGAATTTATTTTTCATATAGTTGCACCTGAAGTCCCATAACTTCACTGTTCCATCTTCAGATCCTGAATACATCCATTGTCCATCATATGAAAACCCCACCGCCATTACATTTTTTGTGTGTCCGTCCCAACTCACCAGCTGCCACGTGAAAATAGACATACGACAAGCAAAACAAAATCATAACTGGCTTGCTCTTCGAGCAAAAAAGTATGACTGAAAAGAAGGCCTTTGGAACCATACAGGGCGAGGAGTATTAGAATTAATATCAAACAGTCGAATATGAGGATTCCCTGCAGCAGCCAAATGTCGTCCCTCTGGCGTAAGCTCAACCCGATTTATGTGCTGAAGGAGAAAATATTTTCATCAGATTCCACAGAAAGCATGCAAAACTTAACCCGATATTTCAAAATACTCAATTAGAAAAAGCTGTTCCATGGGAACTTTCCGTTCTTGTTATTAAAGTCTAAACCACCAAAGCGGAGGGGATTCATAGGCACCCCAAACCTTGAAAACAAAATATAGAGTTATGTACATTCAGGTCAAGACATTTCTTGAACCTTCGCTTTGAAAATAAAGCCCGTGGAGTTAAGATGTGTTTCTGAATGGTTCACCTCCAACCCTATGTTAGTTAACCATTCGGCCAGACATCGACTAATTCTAGAATCACAATAACTTTGAAAGAGCTATCAGAAGTGACTGTACTACTGATTCTAGAAATGACAACTCTAAACTATAAGAAAACTAAAGCTCTTGCAAAAGCATAAGGCAATGCCTCAGCAAGCTTGTATAACATGGAAATTGTTCATGTAGCAGAGTCATAGAAAATTAATACACCAATCAATTTAAACAACACATGAAACAGACAGCAAGTTGAGGATCAGTTACTAAGTAAGATGAAGTTTGGCTCTTTTTTTTAACCCCAAAACGAAAAAAAGGTTCCACTGAACTTTGGCTACTGCAAATCTTTGGACTGTGACGTGAGCATAAACAGGATCCAGAATGATTCAGCTCATCAATGAAATGAGAGTAAATGCTGCAATTCAACTAAACTTGGACACAAAAACACAAATTCAAAAATTGCAGAATCTCTCAAGGGCATAGAGCCAATTATAGATCCATATAAATTAGTTGATTCTTCAAACTTGTACCGAACCATGAACATTTCATGATTTTTCAAACCAAAAACAACGTTAGAGCATGGACAAAAATGCAAATGCATCGATCAAAAACAAGTTCACTTTGGGTGCAAAAGCAATATTTCCAGGGGTTTGAAAGCTTTTCCACTTCAAGAAAGCCCATAGAGCATACTAAAAATGCATTCATAGGAAGTCCATCTGGATTCATCAATTACTCTAAGTAATACTCAATCATTTAATCATGCTTTTGCAAACCAAAACTAGCATTTCGGTTGCTCTACTCCTTAGCGCGAATAAATTCACATCAAAACAAAAGAAACATGAAGAAATTTCATGGCTTACCGAATCAGAATAATGGATTGTTCGATAGCATCGTTCAGTCTGTACTTCCCAGAACTTAATAGTGTGATCATAGCTCGCCGTGGCGAAGATTGCTGGTGGTGGGGCCATCTCATTGCACAGACAAACCTCTACAAACAGCCAAAAATAAACATCATTTCTTCTTCTTCTTCAGCATTACAGAATCTCATTGAAAAGACGCATAGAATCATAATGGCACAGGATTCAGCAACCAAAAGGGATTTTTAAAAAGACTCATAAAGTCGACTCAGCGAACATTGTTTTCCTAAGAAACTAACAAAAATGAAAAGAGAGCAACAAAATCGTGAGAAACCTAATGTACGGTGAAATCAACCGGTGAGTTACGCCGTGAACCGCCAAAGAGTGCAACTTTAGGCCTCAAGAAGCAGCAAGAACACACCGGGCGGAGATTTTGAAGTTGTGAATAGAATTTGTATTGCACGTGTCAGGTGTAATAATATTTCTCGGTCCGGACATGATACAACGTGTTGAAATAAATGAGTTCCTGAATAGTCCGCCTGTGGTCTTTTAATAAGTAATGAAAAAACCATGATTTAAAGTACAAATTAAAAAAATTAATATAAAATTGTTGGCTTAGATGAATCAGGTTATAAATTTTATAACTACTATACACGTTGCATAATAAATTTTTAACATTACACCTAAAATATTTTATCTTTTTAATATTCTAAATAAACTTTGTTTTTCAAAAGTTTGCCTTTCCTGAATTAGGAAAAACGAAAGCTAATGTACGGGACGATCTAGTTGCTCATGTGCCGGGGTCGGGTAATGTAAAATAACAAGATCGATTGAATTGGATAGAAATTTAAAAGCTATAACTGAATATAAGTATGAATTGGATAGAAATATAAGCTATAACTGAATAAAAGCTATAATAGAATTGGAGTAAGTGTTTTTAAGGTTTTGGGTTTCAGTTCAATTTAAATATTTTTTTCTGTCCGATTTGAAATTTTGCTCTGACATATAATTTTAATTGTTAATAATTAAGTTAATATTAGTTTAAATTTATTGGTGACGACTAACATTATTCTATTATTTTGACGTGAATTTTTTAAATTGCTTCTAATTTACTATCTTTTAAAGATAAATAATTGATTTAGTCTTATTTCAACACCAAAATTTCAAAATAAAAAAGTAAAGTGTGTTAAAATCTGTTCCAACTGGTCCCGACTAATTTAAAATAGGACTTATTCCATTTTAGTTCTGATTCTAAAAATTCAATAATTGACCCTGTTTAAGATCCAAGGTTTTTTTATGTTCGAATTCCGATTCTAACAGGTTTCGGTCTGATTCGAAATTGGTGAATGATGAGTACTAGCCCATAATACTCTCCTGGAAGAATGCGGGCTTCAAGCCCAGCATCCAGGCCCAAATCTGGAGCAGACATGAGAGTCAAGAAACAATCACGAGATACTGTAGCAGCACGTTCTGCTGAAATTCTTACCCACCAAAGTAGGATGTCACGCAAGGCCTTTCGGAAAACAGTAATCATCTTATCTGAATGGTGAAACACTGTGCCCCTGAGAAAATAGCTCCATTTGGCGGTCCTTTTCCCTCGAGGCCAGAACCCACGCGGCTAACCCAGCTTGGGTTGACCCAATGAACCTCCTAGGTCCACATAGAAGACCGCAGTGGACGATCACCATTAACTCGTAGATGGTCAGCTCGTGTCTCAACATATAAGTTAAGCTTTCAAAGTACGGAAGAAGGTAACCTCATAAGAACTAAATCATTCTACATTTCTACATATTCTCTCTCCTAAACCCTGACTTAAACATCAGGTGTACCAGCGAAGAGCAGCCCAGTCTGATTGTCTTTTTCCTTGCTTGCGGGAATAAGCTTATGTGCATCCAGGAGATAACAGGTGCTGGATTTTTGGAGGCATCATCAGTGAACAACTTGGGTTGCATTGGTTTAAAATGTGATTGATAAAAGTTAAAAGACAAAGTCTTTTGGGTAAAAATGTGATTAAATAGAAATAAAGCACAAAGTCTTGTATAAAATTTTCTCATAGCGAGACTATAGATTAAATTGTAAAAATTGTGGCATGGTATACCCAAACGTGCTAGGCGGTTGAAGCAGATTGTGCGGAAGATCAACATACATATCAGTTGTGTCATTCCTCTCGTTAGCCACCTCCTGCTCATACTTATCCACCGTGCATTTTTCAATCAATTTTAACATGTACGGTAGTATATTTTTCTCCAATTTATCCATAAGAAGGAAAGGATGTCCATCATTTGCGACTTTTTGAGCAAAAGTCTCGTCTAATTCCCGCATAGTGGTCTATACGCCTCGACAATAATGTCGGCGTCTTGGGCATAAATGTCCTCTCATGCATAACACCACCCTACATGCGCAATATTTCCATACATGTCAGCAAAAAAATTATAGAAAGCTCTTGTCTTCACCAACTTGTTTACCAAAACACGAGGGTATCTCGGATTAGCGGGGTCCTCCTTCCTTAACTCCAACAGTTCAAGGATACAATGAACTGAAAGATTGATTGTATCTGGCACGATGATTAGAGGGTTAGATCTTAAAATTTGATTTAGGCAAGGAGACATTGTGGGCAGTGAGAAAACTTGGTGAAGTTTTAGAGTTGTAGCCTCGAAAGAGAAGTGTTTTGGACGTAAGATGATGGCTCAAAGCAGTCCCTCTGATTGTGTCTTACTTCCTCTTTTTCACTATTCATTGATGATTTTAGAATTTTAATATCTTAAACTATGTACTCCATCCGTCTCAGGGGAATCTGCACACTTTCCTTTTATGGTGTCTTTGGCAAATCTGCACACTTCTCTTTTAAGGAAATATTCAAATCATCATAAGACAATAATACCCCTAAATGTTTAAAATTTTACGAAACTTAACATAAGAAAATTCACTCCCTCATATATTCACTCAGATTCTAAAAACCCTACTCCTTCGCCACCTGCTCTAATTTAGCCGCCACCACAGTTTTCCTCCGCCACCTTTCTAATTTTTCCTCCACCACCACAGTCTTCCTCCGCTACCACATCTTTGCTAAAAATCATTCCCTCCGCCTTAAACTTACTTTCCCCGCTGAACCTCCCTCCGCCACCACATTTCTGCCACTACCCGTCCCCCCTGCCACCACATCTCTGCCACTGTCCCTCCCTCCGCCTCCGCCTCCGCCTCCGCCTCCCGGCTCCACCTGCGCCTCCTCCTCTCCTTTTTCCAGATGCAGCGTCTCGCACCTCCTCCGCCTCCCCTTTTTCCAGATCTAGCGTCTCTCACGCCGCTGCCCCCTCCTCTCCTCCTTCGCCTCCTCTCCGTCCACCTCCGCTTCCTCTGCCTTCCCTTCTTCCAAATCCAACGTCTCACCTTCTTCAAGAGCCACCATTGACGCCAGCCCACCCCAATCCCCTCTCCTAACCACCCTCAAGTCAGTGGCGTAGCAAAAATTATCTCTCGTCTGTGATTCGTGCGGCAGTGCGTGACGATGCTCTGGCGTGAGTACAACAATTCGTGAGGGAGAAAGTGATGGAGGAAATTGAAATGGAGATGTGAACAGTGGAGAGAAAAGGTGGAGGAGTAGGGGAAGAAAGAATAAAATAGGTGAAAGGGACAGGGGCTTTTTAGTCTTTTCACCAGGAAAAAAATTTGCAGAGAGATTTTCTCTCTCTGCAGATTCTCCTGGGACGGAGGGAGTATAACAATAAATTATAAAACTACATATTCTAAAAATATATGTTATGATGAATGTAGAATATCTCACACGATAATTTTATATTTATATATCGATAAATTTTTACAATTCAAACAACATCAACTTTCTCGATTAATAGTGAAATAAAACACAAATAGAGGGATGGGGGAGTATGATTTTTCACCAAAGAGGAACACCACTACGAGACTCATTTTTGCTTGCATTTTTTTACAAGTATGGTTTCTACTTGATTTTTCTAGTTGCTACACCAAATCTTCAACCTTAGTGCAAGTTTCTTATTGCCACATGAATTTTAAATTTGAAGATTTTATTAATTTAATTACTCCCTCTGTTCCTATCATTTTTTAACATTTTCTTTTTTAGTCCGCCCCACACAAATCTGCACACTTTCTCTTTTAGGAAAAATTAACATGTCAAAAGACATAATTGTCCCAAAAAAATTAAAACTTTACACAACCATTCTCTCACAAAAAATCACACTTTTAATTTACTTTTTCTCAAAATCCACACAATCTTTACGTTTAATTACTCTCCCTCATTCACAAAATCCTCTCCAGATAAACTCAAAATTCTCTTCCTCATCTCATACACAATTTCATTCAAAATTCGTTCATCTTCTCCCTCTCTCCGCTCTGCCGACCGCGCCAAGCAGAATCCCCATCGTGCCTCCGTCGACCTCATCACGATGGATCTGCGTCACGCCTTCTTCAACCTCACCATGCCGGATCTCCGCGGAGCCTCCAGTGATTGGCCTCGAGTTGCAGAGGTTTTTTTGGCTCCGCCTCCTCGTTCGGCCGGTTCAAGGTTGAAAGGATGATTTCCCATAATAATTATTATTGATCAGGAAGAGAATAAATAGAGAGTATAAAGCATAAAGGTACACTAGTCCTAATATAACTCTAGGCTAGTCAACAAGATAAAATTAAATTAAATCATCTAACTGATTTATTCTGATACCCCCTCTTAGCAAAGCGTTGAATGTTCGCCGACGCACAACTTGGATCCAAAGAACTCGAATAGAGGACAAGATAGCCCCTCGATGAAGATGTCCACTATCTGAAGAGAAGTGGGTATGTGCGCAACTCGAAACTTTTCGGAGACCACCAACTCCCGAATAAAGTGATAGTTTATGTCGATGTTCTTTGCCCGTTTGTGACCCACTGGATTCTGAGCCAAGAAGATAGCGTTATTATTGTCACATAACATCAACGGAGGGCCGGAAAAAGGAACTCTAAGATCACGAAGTAAGTGAGTGAGCCAAACAACCTCTGAAGCAGTGTTGGCTAGAGCTCGGTACTAAACTCAGTGCTGGAACGAGAACTGTGGGCTGTTTCTTGGCACTCCAGGAAACAAGATTCCCACCAAGAAAGACAACATATCCATAATTAGATCCACGAGTCTCCAGACAGCGAGCCCAATCAGCATCAGAATACCACAATACCTCAGGAGAACTAGCAGAATGAAATGTGAGACCGAAATGAAGAGTACCTCGAACATAGCGAAGAATCCGCATAACTACAGCAAAATGATCATCTTCGGGGTCCTGAAGATACTGACTGACTGTGTTAACCGAGAAGGCCAAGTCTGGATGAGTGATGGTCAAGAACTGAAGAGCTCCAACCAATGAATGATACATAGTCGGATTCTGGAATTAAGGACTAGTAGAACCGTACAGCTGAGAACCTGGCACAAAGGGTGTAGAGACTAGTGAAGCATCAGACATCCCTTCTCGAGTCAGAATGTCCCGAGCATACTTTGCTTGACCAAGAAGTAAACCGGATTAAGTGGGCAAAACTTCAAGGCCAAGAAAGTAATGAAGAGCCCCAAGGTTCTTAATCACAAAATCACTATGCGTCCGGTCAATAAACTGACGAAGGAGCGTTGAGTCGTTCCCAGTGAGGATGATGTTATCCACATACAGCAGAAGATAAAAGCAACGAGGAACCCCTCGAGAGAACGAACAATGATGTGTTGGCAGAGCTGCACTGAAAACCGACCTGAGTAAAATAGGAGCTAAAATGCCGGAACCATACCCGAGGAGCTTACTTAAGGCCATAAATGGTCTTTCGCAAGCGACGAACATAATCTATATGAACGGGATCCCTATAACCAACTGGTTGCTTCATAAAGATCGGAGCTTTGAGAACCCCATTAAGAAAGGCGTTCTTGACATCTAGCTGATAAAGAGGCTAGGAGCGCATGGTGGAAATAGAAAGAACAGTCCGAAAATTGGAGACCTTGACCACTGGACTTAAAGTGTGATCAAAATCAAAACCCGAAATCTGCGAGAAACCTTGCGCCACAAGTCTAGCATATGATGCTCAACAGTATCATCTGGTCGATACTTCAGCCGACAAACCAATTTGGAGCCAATAATGTCGGCGTCTGAAGGGTGAGGCACCAAATACCAAGTGTGCTGACCACGAAGAGCCGCCATATCGTCATTCATGGTGGTAACCCAAGCTGGATCCTGAAGAGCAGTGCGATAATCTGTCGGTTCAGACTGAGTAAGCAAAGATGCAGTAAGACCATGAGCGATAATATCTGAATAATCTCTGCGCTGAATAGCTCCAGTCGCCAATCGAGTGACCATGCGATGAGTGCGAGTCCAGGGAGAAGAGACCGAAGGTTAGAATCGAATGAGAATACTGGTGAAGAAGCAGTCGAGTTGGGCGAAGACTGAGCAGGCAGACTGACCGGTGGAGAGGCTGAAGGAGCGTGTCGTTGTGCCAGTGGTGGATCTGTGGCACAAATGAAGCAAGGAATTGAAGGAGATGTAGTTGGCATAGGAGCAACTGAAGGAAAATGAGGTGCCAAATAATGATCAGGATCAACAAAAGCATAAACATCTAACACTGAAGGTGCAGAACCGTAAGCTGAAGTAATGGATGGGGCGAATGGAAAGCACGTCTCATCAAAATGAGCATGTTGAGTGACATAGATTCTGCCAGTATGTGATCAAGGCACTGAAAACCTTTATACTGCGAGTTATAGCCAATAAAAATACACAGAATACTGTGAGGAGACAGCCTGTGATCGGTAAACGGGTGAACAAACTAGAAGACTCGACAACCAAAAGCATGAAAATTGGTATATATGGTACCCGACCATTAAGAACCTCATATCCAAGAACAGGAGTAGGCAACCAATTGATGGTATAAGTGGCAGCAACAAAGGCATCATGCCAGTGGGAAAGAGGGACATGAGAGTGATACAACATAGACAAACTTATCTCAGTAATGCAGTGGTTCTTGAGCTCAGCCCGACCATTTTGCTCCGAAGTATATGGGCAAGAAATCTTATGATGAATTCTCTTTGTCTGAAAGTGAGAGTGTAAGCGACTATTTACGAACTCAGTCCCTCCATCACTCTGAAACACCTTAATGGTGGACGAGAATTGGTTCTCCACAAAAGCCTCAAATTGGCGATAAACATCCTAGAAATCATACTTGCAGCGCATTGGATAAAATCACGAGAGCCGGGAATAATCATCAATGAAAATGGCATAGTAGGAGAAACCATCATCAGATAAAATATGAGAAAGTCCCCATAAATCACAATGAACCATATCAAGTACCCTAGCAGCACGTTTATCATTTAAATGAAAAGATAAACGTTTCCCTTTAGCCTTTTCAAATGCTTCACAAAGGGTGAGTTTAGGCAAAATCGCTGAGACAGCTAAGGATCCAGAAGCACGCAAAATAGCAATAACGGAATGTGAAACATGACCAAGTCGAGCATGCCAAATTTCAAAAGATTCATTCAAATTATTAGACTCCACAGTAAACAGTAAAACATATGCACAATAGTCTAAAACATAAAGTCCGTTTTTACTATGACCGTGACCCAAGGTTTCACTAGTGATTTTATGCTGAATAATAAATGATCAATCATCAAAGCAGACAGCAACATTTAAATCCCAAGTTAATTTGCTAATCGAGAACAATTTTTCAGTGATATCAGGCACAATATGTACGTCATAAAGAGACAAGGATTTAGAAATAAGAGAATCACCAACATGGGTAATAGGGAGTTGAGAACCATTACGAACAAATACGCTGGAAGAACCATGATAAGGTGTGATATGATCAACAGAAGCAGGGGACGATGCCATGTGTTTTGTGGCACCAGAATCAAAAATCCACTTCTAGCCATTGTGCTTAGAAACTGTGGGTTGTTTCTTAGCACTCTGGGAAAAGGATTCCCACCAAGAAAGACATCATGTCCATAGGTAGATTGGCGAGTCTCTGGAAAGTGAGCCCAATGAGTATCAGAATACCATAATACCTCGGGAGAACTAGCAAAACGAAATGTGAGGCCAAAATGAAGAGTACCTCGGACATAGCGAAGAATCCACCTAACTGCCGCAAAATGATCATCTCTGGGGTCCTGAAGATACTGATTGACTTTGTTAACTGAGAAGGCCAAGTATGGATGAGTGATGGTCAAGAACTGAAGAGCTCCAACCAATGAACAATACGGAGTCAGATTCCGGAATGGATGACAACTATAACAGTGCAACTGAGAACCTGGCACAAAGGGTGTAGAGACTAGTGAAGCATCGGACATCCCTGCCCGAGTCAGAATTTCCCGAGAATACATTGCCTGACCAAGAAGTAAACCGGATGAAGTAGGCGAAACTTCAAGACCAAGAAAGTAATGAAGAGCCCCAAGGTTCTTATCGCAAACTCATGATGCGTCCGGTCAGTAAACTGACGAAGGAGTGTCGAGTCATTCTCTGTGAGGATGATGTCATCCACATACACCAGAAGATAAAACAGCGAGGAACCCCTTGAGAGAACAAACAATGACGTGTTGGCAAAGTTGCACTGAAAATTGAGCTGAGTTAAATGAGAGCTGGAACCATGCCCGAGGAGCTTGCTTAAGGCCATAAATGGTCTTTCGCAAGCGACAAACATAATTTGGATGAATGGGATCCCTATAACCAACTGGTTGCTTCATAAATACCGGAGCATCGAGAACACCATTAAGAAATGCATTCTAGACATCTAGCTGATGAAGAGACTAGAAGCGCATGGTGGCAATAACAAGAACAGTTCAAACGGTGGAGGCCTTGACCACTGGATTGAAAGTGTGATCAAAATCAAAACCCATAATCTGCGAGAAACCTTGCCTCACAAGTCTAGCCCGTGATGCTCAACAGTACCATCTGGTCAATACTTGAGCCGATAAACCCATTTGGAGCCAACAATGTTAGCGTCTGAAAGGCGAGGCACCAAATCCCAAGTGTGCTGACCACGAAGAGCCACCATCTCGTCATCCATGGTGGTAACCCAAGCAGGATCTTGAAGAGCAGTGCGATAATCCGTTGGCTCAGACTGAGAAAACAAGGTAGCAGTAAGACCATGAGCGATAATATCTTAATAATCTATGGGCTAAATAGCTCCAGTCGTCGATCGGGTGACAATGAGATGAGTGTGAGTCCGAGGAGGAGAGACCGGGGGAGTAGAACCGACCGAGGATACTGGTGAAGAAACAGTCAAGCTGGGCAGAGACTGAGCAGGCGGACTGACAGGCAGAAAGGTAGAAGGAGCCTGCCGTAGTGCTGGTGGTGGATCTGTGGCACAAATGGAGCAAGGGACTAATGGAGATATAGTCGGCATAGGAGCAACTGGAGGTAAAGGAGGTGTCGAATCAGGATCAGGATCAACAAGAGCAGAAATATCTAACACTGAAGGTGGAGAACCGTATGCGAAGGAATGGATGGGGCGAATGGAAAGCACGTCTCATCAAAATGAGTATGTCAAGTGACATAGATTATGCCAGTAGTGCGTCAAGGCACCAAAAACCTTTATACTGCGAGTTGTAGCCAATAAAAAAATAGAATACTGCGAGCAGACAACTTTTGGTCGGCAAACGGGTGAACGAACGGGAAGACTCGACAACCAAAAGCATGAAAATTGGTATATATGGTACCTAACCATTAAGAACCTCATATGGTGATCGGCTGCCAAGAACAGGAGTAGGCAACCGATTGATGGTATAAGTGGTTGCAACAAAGGCATTAGGCCAGTGGGAGAGAGGGACATGAGAGTGATACAACATAGACAAACCCATCTCAGTAATGTGGTGGTGCTTGCGCTCAGCCCTACCATTTTGCTCCGGAGTATATGGGAAAGAAATCTAATGATGAATGCCCTTTGTCTGAAAGTGAGAGCGTAAGCAACTATTTACGAACTTAGTCCCTCCATCACTCTAAAACACCTTAATGGTGGACAAGAACTGGCTCTTCACAACAACCTCAAATTGGCGATAAACATCCTATAAATCAGACTTGCAGCGCATTGGATAAAACCACGAGAGTCGGGAATAATCATCAATGAAAATGGCATAGTAGGAGAAACTATCAACAAATAAAATAAGAGAAGGTCCCCATAAATCACAATGAACCAGATCAAGTACCCTAGCAGCACGTTTATCATTTAAATGAAAAGATAAAGGTTTCCCTTTAGCCTTTTCACATGCTTCACAAAGGGTGGATTTAGGCAAAATCGATGAGACAGCTAAGAATCCATAGCACGCAAAACAGCAATAACAGAATGCGGAACATGACCAAGACGAGCATGCCAAATTTTAAAAGACCCACGCGACATATTAGACTCCACAGTAGATAGTAAAGCAGATGCACCATAGTCTAAAACATAAAGTCCATTTTCACTATGACCGTAACTCAAGGTTTCACTAGTGATTTTATACCGAAAAATAAATGAGCGATCATTAAAGAAGACAACAACATTTAAATCCCGAGTTAATTTTCTAATCGAAAGCAAATTTTTAGTGATATCAGGCACAATAAGCACGTCATAAAGAGACAAAAATTTAGAAATCATAGAATAACCAACATGAGTAATAGAGAGTTGAGAACCATTACCAACATATACGCTAGAAGAACCATGATAAGGTGTGATATGATCAACAGCAGCATGGGACGATGCCAAGTGTTCTGTGACGTCAGAATCCAAAATCCACTTCTAGTCATTGTGCTTAGAAAGACCTTCAAAATGTGTCATAATGCAAAGATACAAAAATATCAGCAATATTCAGAGGAGAGTAGCTCGCGCATGGACTGACACGCAGGATGGAGGACGAGCGTGGATTGATGCGCTGAGAGAAGGACGCGCGTAGCTGGCTGAGTGCGTGCATGTCACGTGCGGGTGAAGTGGCCCGTGAATGTTTCCTGAGGGCGCGTGTATCTCACGCGCCAAGTTTTCTGAGCCAAACCCCGGACGAAGATGTCGATTTGCTGACCCCCGAGACCTAAAGATGAAGTCGGCGGAAGATGCGCCTGGAGGACGAATGCCAATGACGAGCAATGAAAAAGTGAGGTCGGTCGATGAAGACGAGATAACCAAAAAATTATCGCCGGAGAATCGAAAAATGCCAAGGAAACTGGAGAGAGACGCCAGAAACTGGAGGGAGAGACGCTAGAAATGGAGAGACGCCGGAAGAGGCTGCCAGAAGTCGCCGAAAAAAAACTGTCGGAAGTTGGCTGGAATCAGGCGGTCTTTCTGATCGCCGGAAAATGAGAGGGAGGGAGGCGGAAAATAAAATAAAATTAGGGTTTAGGATCAGAATTTGCTCTAATACCATGAAAGGATGATTTCCCGTAATAATTATTATTGATCAAGAAGATAATAAATAGAGAGTACAAAACATAAAGGTAAACTAGTCTGATTTATTCTGATAAAGGTGATGTCGAGAGATGTCAAATTCGTCGATTTCCTCCTGGTCACAGTAACATCGATTGATTTCAGATTCAAGGAAAGTTGTATACGGTTGTATGCTTGGATCTATACTTCTTTGTTTTGTGTTGGACGTCCAGGGATGTCGATTTCTCTGGATTTTGGATTAATTTGCAGAAAGGCGGTGTTGGATGGGTGAAGAAAGTGGTGGTCCGTAGAGATGGTGTTGGGTTGTTGAAGAAAGCAGGACGCTAGGCAGTTGGTAGTGGGAGGGGTGTTTTAGACTTTTCCCCTCACCAAAATAAAACTCGGGACTTTTTTTTTTGCAGAAAAGACTAGGACAGAGGGAGTACTCCTGTTTAAACTTTAAATGGTTCAATCCTATACCTAATGTATTGAAATCGTCTGCAATACGTAGAAAGTTTAAATTGATTTCATCTAACATACGTAGAAAGTATAAATCTATTTAATTGGGTACCCTAAGACCCGTCATATAAACGTTTCAAAAAAAAATCTTGTAAAACCGTCATTTTTTTTCTCGTTCTCAGTTGATTAACTCTAGGCAGGTAAGCCTGTTAATTCTCAGCCAATAAAATTAGTGTCCGCTATTAACACTATGAGCAAGACAGTAACTAAAATAGTTGACACCACTTCTGATCCAACAATTTTACCAGCAATCTCCACAAGAACAGATTCCATCTCTAAAATGATGAAAGCAAAATGGATCTCTGACAACAATTTCAAGCTCTATTTCCTTAGAGACTGCCTTAACAAAACTATGGCAATTGTGACAAACAGCAACATTTTTGGTCACTCTGATGGTTTTCTGACCTCCCACTTTGATCAAACCAAAGGAAATCGCCAAAAGTTCAGAGTGGTTGATGAGATCGCACTCCCGCTCTTCATCCACCCCATGGAGGCTAAAATTTCTCGTCATCTGGAACCCGTTTGCTTCCAATTTCTCTAGCAAACTTTGCAGTTTATTGTAGATAGCTCCAGTCATCGGGTGAGATACATCTCCGGTACCAAATACATGAACCTTGTTCTTGAACTCAATCCAGCTATAGGCTTTCCTAGGTTTCACATCCATGTTTAAGATTGTTTCCCTTAGGTTAGCCACCATCTCCCAATCCTCATGGTGTGCATACCAGTTCAGTAACAGTACATGATTTTCAGGTTTTAAAGGTTCCAAATCACAGAGCTGCTCAAGAACTTCTTTAGCCATGTTCAGATTTTGGTTTATAATGCAGCCATTTAGCAGCGCTCTTAATACTTCTGCATGTCTTGAGATGTTTCTGTCTGAAATCAATGCCTTTGCTTCATTGAAAAGTCCGGCGCATGAGAGCAGCCCAACCATCAATGCAGAGTTGGATACCCTTGGAGCCATTAATCTGTTGAAGAAACGTCGACCTTCTTCAACCATGCAGGCAGAGTAACAAGCATAGAGGACTGCAGCCAAAGTCATTTGATCTGCTTGTACAGTTGGATTCCTGGCCATTTGGCAGTACAGTTGGACTCCAAGCTTTCCTTGTCCATGTAAACTATAACCTAAGATCATGATTGTCCATGAGATAACATCCTTCTGTTCCATTTTAGTAAATACCCATGAAGCATAGTCGATCAACCCAGATTTGACGTACATGTCAATCAGGGCATTCTGGACCACGACATTCAAATCAATACCATTCCTCAACAGACAGCCATGAATTTCCTTCCCATTTTTGGATCCAGTTAGTCTTGCACAAGCTGGAAGGACACTTGACACAGCAAAAGCATCAGCTTTGATCCCATCTTCATTCATGAAACGGAACAACTTTAGACCCTCGTTGAACTCTCCCTTTTTCACATGCCCATATATCATGGCAGTCCAAGATATGACATCTTTACACACAATCTTATCAAATGCTTCCCTTGCATCTTTAACATTACCACAATCAATGTACATTTTCACCAAAGCATTTCCCACCAGAACATCAAAATCAAATTGAAAATCCTTGGCAATCTGATGAGCACGCTTCCCATCACGCACTGATTTCAGCATCCCACAAGCAGTAATCACAGTAATTAATGCAACAGGGTCGACAATCATGCCACCATTATTTATGATCTCATTAAAAGAGTCAATAGCCAATTCAGGCTTATTATTTTTCACATATATCCCAGCCAGCAAAGTCCAGGCAACAACAACATTTGTTTTATCCAAATTGACTGTATCAAAATACCTTTTCGCAACATCAAGACCCTCTAACTGGCCATAAAGCTCAACAAGACACGAAGCCACATATGCATCTGAAGAAACCCCGTATTTGATAACGTGGCAATGAAGCTGTTTGCCCAATGGTAAGTTACCTAAAATCCTTGAAGCAGCAAGTACACGAGGCAGAGTGCGCCTATCGGGCTTTGCACCAACCAATAGCATTCTCTCATAGATCAAAATGACTTGTCTCGTGTCACCATTGATAAGCTGAGTCTGGAGAAGATTGTTCCAAGTGAAAGTATCCCTCACTGGTACTTTGCCAAATGCCTTGTTGGACTGCCTTTGGGTCATTTTAGAACAAGATACTGATTTGCACTTGAAAAGATCGAGCCGGTTTTGGTTTGGAAGTATTGCAGCTTGGAGGGAAGAATATTGCAGAGATGTCGCCATTCATAAATTCCAGCTACTTTCTGTCGAATGGAACAAAATCTTTAATTAGACACTACTTACGAAAATAAAGTTTCAGGAAACGATCTCTACAATTGCACCAAGAATGTATCATTTATTTTCGAAGAATGCAAGTTTATTGTTCCCATAAAATTAAGTTGAATGTAAACACTAGGTCTTGTGTGCACTAATATCTTAGTTTACAAAATGAATACACAACTTTCTGTAATCACAGTGAAGAAATGGTAAGTAAAAAATAAAAGGAGACAGAATAGTGTGAATCTATAGCAATGTGATAGCAGTAAAACAAGGCTATCTCATCTACACAAACAATGCTCGTCTGCGTCAAGGAGGGAAAAGCTTCTACTGAAACATACAAGCACATAGACATGCACAAGCCTATCTCTTTTACAACTCATTATTAATTTTATTTTAAAGCTCTAATTATTAAAAACAGACACTTGAAGGGCACAATTTTAAAACACTTCCATAAATTTCAACAGGCACTCTTGATATATTGCATAGTATCATTTACACCACCAAGGCAATGTCTAACATTTTCACACAAGCCTCTTTCTAAGCTCACCGCGGAGAAGCTCTACGGCTATTATCTAAATGGGAAAACAACAGAAAATCATCAATTGCAAGGCCATTTACACAGGGTAATTAATTACAGAATCAAGAGTCATGGGGCGGGGGAGTATGATAAATGTGACAAAAATAGTAACCATAAATCACTGAAACAAATCCAGAAAGAAAATCCCAGATAATATGACATTCCGAGTCTGTTGCTCAGCAAACATCATCACGGATTAGAATCAAATTGCAAAAGTACAAGATAACGTTATAAATAAATTAAGAAATCATAGAAAAACTCACACCTACATAGTTAAAAGCCCATCCAGAATTTGCAGAGGTTGTTTCTTCAAGCAAAGAGAAAAAAAGCTGTAATAATGTGACGAAAACAGCAGCTTCATCCAAGCGGCAAAGTCTCAAAGTAGAAGACAGCTGAGAAGCCGGCGAGATGCCGCCTGTTGGAGTCAAAATCAGAAATCTTTCTTTCTCTTATACAATAGGGAATCCATTTTATGGTTATTTTCATGTTGGGGTTATCGGAAAGATGAAGTTGAAAAGAAAAAACAAATGCACTTATGCCCATAAGGTCATAGCTTTGACTTTAAGTTTTCTGAAAAATGTCCAAATAGCTTTGACTTTTACGAAAGTGATGAATATTCCTAAATATTTGTTGAATATCACCATTACGTTCGGCTGATCCAATACTGGTGTTGATTGGGCAAATTTCGGTATTGACCACCACAAAATTTCCAAAATATAGGGGTGGCGAAATAGACTTGTAACTCACGTGTCAAGCGAGTTATCTATTTTTAAATCAGGGTGAATATGAGTAAAATGGGTAAAATGTGTAATGAGTCAAATGAGTAATTGAAAATATGAGTAGGACGGATTGGGTTTGTGGATTTACTATGGGTTTACTCATATAGGTTGAAACCAGCAAATTTACCCATATGGATTGATATTATATATATACTCATATTGAAAAAGAGAAAGTTGAGTCACAGAAGTCTGCCTCGTCTAAGATCGGTCCTCTATTGGCCTTATTCAAAGCTTGTGTCAAGGCCTTTTGTTGGTGAATATATAAAGAGTT
This sequence comes from Rubia tinctorum, assembly GCA_032355605.1. Classification (NCBI taxonomy): domain Eukaryota; kingdom Viridiplantae; phylum Streptophyta; class Magnoliopsida; order Gentianales; family Rubiaceae; genus Rubia; species Rubia tinctorum. Next base: position 7,842,745 of record JAULKM010000002.1, read on the forward strand.
GAGGTTGTATCCATGGTGGTGCTGAAATGAGTTTTGAGGTGGCTAGCAAAGTAGGTGTTGTTTAAGGATAGAAAAGCCACCATATGATTCGAATTGTAGGAGTGTTATTGAGAGGGTATCTTCTATTTTTAGTTGGAGACACCGTGTATAAGACATAAATTTGTGGTTCTTAGTACAAGTAAGAATGCTAGTGGTACAAAAAATTATGTATACCCATATGGTTCATATATGGGTTGAAACCCGCAGATTTATCCATTTTTTATCCATGAATTGAATGATTTTCAACCCGTAGGTTGAGCAGGTTTCCACCCAACCCATTTTGATCTAATCAATTTTTTGACCCGCCATAAAATGGGTAAAAAATGGGCCAAAATGGGTCTTGCCATTTTTTTACATACACATATTACCCAACCCATATTTGACCGGTCCGCCCATTTTTCACCCCTGCCAAAATACATCTGCTTAGTTTTTTTTTTAAAGAATGATTTTACTCTCCTGAAGTCTGCTCCACCATCAGAACCTAACAAGAATTCTAAGGTTATACCGACACTTAATTTTGATTCCTAGGGTTGTATCAGCAATTATTTTTTTTAAATTTGTGGTTGCCTTCTCGAAGGTTAAGGTGATGGTAGCAGCGCTGCTGAGGTTCAAAACGAAAAATGGTGGGTTCTTTCAAATGCAAAAAGAATATGAAGGGTTCTTTAAATTTGAATACCTGGAAATTGAGAAGGGGAATATGCATTATGACCTCGTCGTTTAATGGCAGGAGATATGAGGATGAGCGGGAGGTCAGGGTGAAGCGAGGAGGCTGAGTGGGGGCGACCGTCGTGGTGGTGATGGACGGCACGCGGGAAGAGAAGTGAGGGCGGTGAATCGAGAGTGGGGTTCTTAGAAGGATGAGAGACGGAGCAGACCAAAGAGGAAACATGTTTGGAAATGAGAAAATGAGATGGGATTTTTAGGTTTAGAACATATGTGGAATATGTAAGAGGTAAATTAGGCATTTCACATTTCACATATTTGTTTTTTAAAAAAAATTAGCTGGGATAACGGACATTTTACATCTTTTTTTTAATTCTTTTCAAATAAAAGGATATTCCGGTCAATTCCAACAATTCCGGTGAAGACCGGGGAGTTCAGGGTTGTTTTGGCATTTTTCATGGAGAGGAGAAACCGTTCAAGTGGTTTGACAAGCGATACTTTGCCAAGAAGAAGTGGATACTCTTCGAGCACATGTGGTGTCACATAACACGGGACACGGCAGAGCCCGGCAAGATGTTAAGGGTTGAAAAAGTAACTGTTATTTATGCTTTTACAACTTCCATTTTCCGAATATAATATTATTTATAAGTTGTGTATTGTGTAATACAAAGGAATTTTAGGCATCAAAACCTGCTACAAATAGATACGCGATGAGATTTCGTGATTGAGAGAGCATGTATGGAAGTTAAAACATAAACGTTGGCAACGTGCGTATGAGCGAGCAAGTGTAGTTTCACGCCTCGTTGCGATCTTCCGACATCATCTTTAGTTTTCTCTGATTTCTCTTTTGAGCATGTGTTTTTTTTTATAATTGAACGAATTTCAGTTTGCTAAATACTTAAAGGAGTTGAATTGTGTTTGATTGATACTTGTTTTCATTTTAGTAATGGATTGACTTATTACAATTGAGAATTTATTGTTAGTGTTTTGTTGGAATTCGCATGTTTATAGCTTCGTAATAACATAGATAGAGGTAACATTTAGTGCCACAACATAGTCAAACACGAACACTTGCAAATGGGACCGAAAGGAGGTGCTAAAATGAATTTGACTTGTATGGGACAGTATCCTTATCCATGTTGATCTTGATATATGGAACACCATTCTTATCCATGTTGATCTCGATATATGTGACAACATTATCGTGGTTCTGAAGAACATAAAGATGCACTACACATAAATTTTTTGCACTTGATTTAAATAGCTCACAATGGCTACCGAACAAAGAATTAAAGAAGAACATGAAATTTTTTACACAGCACACTGACTAACAATGTGTTAGCTACATCCACAAAATATGAAAACTTATTTTATTAGATTCAGGAGGAGATTTCCCAGACCGCAACAAATGTCTTCAATCTCACACACACTACAAGCATACTCATGTGATAGTTTATAGAAAGCTTCCAAACAACACAATATTAAACAAAAAAAAGGAACAATAGCAACCAATCTTAGTTCTAAACAGAGTTGGATCGAATTACCTAATAATAAATTCAAAATAGAAAAAATCCATACCCAACTCATATTCAACATCACTGTTATTAATTTGAGTAACCTGAATTCTTTTGATTATGCCATGCCAATCGTTTGATACATTTATAGCACCAGATGATAAATCTTCTAGAAACTTAGGGCGACTCCTTGGGCATCAGGATCATACAATTCAGACTCTTTTACATAGAGCACCCCTGGTTCATCTGCCAAACATGAAAAAACGCGTTCCGTTTCCATTCATCAGCTTCGTTGTTCAAGTATATCTCCCGTTGCTTATGAGTTATGACACTATACGATCCTATGAATAATGAAATTTGATACTGAGAAACATACGTTGTAGTTGCGAAGCCTGCTCAGGAGTTAGCCTGGCTGAGAATCCAGGACCAACGATCCTATAGACATATTCTAAAGCTCCTTCTGCATCCCGTTTGCTGACTTGTACCAAAATGATAGCGCATATGTTAGAAAGACAAAATTACAAGGAGAATATACTTCACAGTTTCTGGTACAATGTTGTATTATCTCTTTCACCGTACTCCCTCTGTCCCAGAACAAACTTTTGAATTTGACTTTCAACCGCATCAACTTTTAACTACGGATGAGCAATAAGAATATGGTATCCCGGAAATACAAAGAGAACTGTATCTCGAGTAATACACTAGTATAACTTCTTCGTAGCTATCGTCGAATTGTATTCCTGAGAATACAGTGCGTGAGGTATCCCCGGTGTACAGTATAATTTGAATAGTTGGATGCAGACCTGTGGAGAAGAGCAGTCAGAATTTGGAGAGCGTAATCTCGGAGGTCTTGGCCCAGGGGTGGTTGATCAGTGAATACGATGTAGTCTTTTGATGCGGTCATGCTATCGGCCGAAGCAACGGCGAAGGTGATGAAGAGGAAGAAGATCCAAAAGAGATGGTTTTGGAAAGAATCCATGTTTCGGATGAGGCGAGATTGCATTTGCTTGTATGACTACGTGTCGTGCTGCATGGGTTCTAATCGACACGTCTCACCTTCATGCGTTGTCATGGACTCATGGCATCATGCCATGCGCTCTTATTTATTTTTATTTGTTTCTTTATTATTATTATACTCTTCAAGTTTAAATTAAGAGTTTGTCTCTTGAAAGACGGTCTTTCCATATATCATGGAAAGACCGTCTTTCTATAAATCATGGAAACACCAATGTTTAAAGTGTAAATTAGAAGAAATGAAGATAAATTTTTCGGGTTGCATGAATCGGGTTATAAATTTTATAATTACTACATGTTACACAGTAAAATTTTAATATTGCAATTAAGACTCTTTACCTTTTATTATTGTAATTAAAGACCGTCTTTCCATAAAGCTATGGAAATACGGTCTTTCCCAAAATTTTGCCTTAAATTAAAATTCAATTTAATTTAAAGAGAAACTAAAACTAAAACTATATGTATTTCTTTTTCTTTACTCTACGTGTTTTTTTACTTTATTTAATTAAATAAATTTTAAACTGAATTGTATTTTAATGTAAACATGAACAATATAATAATGATTTTCCTAAAGTAGAGGTGGATGTTGAACCGGTTTAATCA
>JAULKM010000002.1:7879829-7903432 GCA_032355605.1 Rubia tinctorum
ACAAAGTACACCATACAATTATACTTATCTTCTAATTATAAACGTGTGAATTCTGCAAGCTCCCCTTGCTACCGATCCGCTTTGATCAGACTCCCTATGATCTCTAAACACATCGACGTTGAATCTCCTCCTCCCGAGAAATTAAGGTTTACGATTCTGAAGTAATCAACATGTCACCGCATGCTGGAACATATATATATATATATATATATATGCTAATTCTCGCAAAAACTCTCGGAAAAATATGAAATCCAAGTGCAAATTTTCTCAATGAAATTTGTGAGTAATGCAGTCGTGATGTCCACTATAAATAGTCCCTTGAGTAGGTCGAAATTCTCCATGATTATCTCCACAATATTCCTATTCCTTATCTGCTTTTGAAGCAGATCCAAATCTCATAAATAAAGGGATTTTCCTTATTTCAAATATCTCATAATATTTCTTAAATCCAATTCCACAATTGTAGGGATTTTGTATAAATTCATTATGCTTCAAACACGTCTGAGTTAATATTGCATAATCTCCATATTTCCATAAACCAATATCACGCAATATTCTATCATCAATCAAACCCTCAGCAATCCGTATGTTCCAACATGGAAAGTTTTTCTTCTCAAATTTAGTGTACAAATGCCAACATAATAATTATTGAAAACTACATGACTTCATAATCTCCCACTTTGGCCTTTTGTGGACCCAACTATTTTGGAATAAAGATCCCGAAGAAAAACTTCCAATTTTCATAATCATAAGAACTCCAGAAATCCCCTTATGTTGGAACATATACGAATGACCAAATCTGAAATAATAAGAACACCAAAAACCGGAAATCCATAAATAATTCAGATTTCATCATGACAAAAGAATATCCAAAATACTTCAAAATATTATCCCCCTGGGGCCATGAATATGCCAAAGGCAGAAAAAAAACCATAAAAACCAGGACAAAGTTCATCATCCTGTGCCTCCAACTGTGCTTTCGTTGCTTCAATCTTAACCTTCTCCGCTTCCAGTACTGCAATCTAAATGGTAATAGATCCCAGCTTTGTATCCATGGCCATCAACTTGGATAGTTTCTCATCACCGGCAGAAGTAGAAGCAGCAGCCTTAGGGTTCCAAGGTAAATCATTTACATGTCTCATGTCAAAGGTCTTCTTGTTCGTCCTTAGAGGCTCAGCTTCCACGATCTGGTCTTTTGGCTTGGCCTTAACTCTCTCGCTTCTTACCAAGGCCGAGATGATACAAGGATAAACCAGTGCATGTTTGGCCTTTGGAGAGATTGCTTGCCTCACAATACTCTGTTGTCTAAGTAATCCAAGATTTACAGGTTTCTGTGATCCAACACAGTACAACAACTTAACCATTTCTTGAGTCAAGGCTGTAGTAAATGAGGAAGGTATCCAACAATTTACTGATACCTGATAGAGTCCAAAAAAAACTTGGAGGATAGACAGGATGCTTGAGAATACCTAGTTGCAGGCCACTCAGTCTTAACTCTACCAGATATTTCTGCCATAATCTGATCATCAGTGACCTCCATCTCCTCAGAAAAATTCCTTCAAAATCTGGTGTCATTATCCCCAGTAACCTGTTAAATTTTTCCAGCATAAAAATTCACAATCTTGCCTCTAACACAGACTCGGTCACACCAGGGTGAATCCTTCTCTAAATTTCCAGCCATCAGATTTGAGTATACCTCACACACCAGCTTTTTGTTATAGTTTAAAAACACAGAGGCAACTTTCTTCATGTCTATTAATTCCAGAAAATCAGAGAAACCACTTGGTTTAAATGCTAGCAAGTCTACTGGCCTTCCTTTGAGAAAACACTTCTCCCATTTCCTCACAATCCTCATCACAAAAAATATCTGAGAGTGAGTGAATTACTTACAGGTGGTGGAGGCAGTGTAGGTTTCTTCTTCTTAGGTGACAGACCTGTCTTCTTGCTTTTCTTGGCTGGTTGGGATGACTCAACTGTTGTCTCCTTCCTCTTTGTCTTCCTAAGCCTTTTCTGGATGAACTCATCCAAGATCTCATCACTTAAATACGTCAGATTTGGTTCCTGGGTTTGAACATACTCTAACTCGGGTGTTGCTTCCTCTCCATGCTCAGTCTCTGCAGTTTCATGTGTTCCAACATGAAGTAACGCATCAGAATCTTCAACCGCCAATGTTGGAACATGTTCTTCCCTATGAGCAGTTTCCAGGTTCCTATCCTCATTCTCATCAACCTGAATTGTGGGGTCAACTCCCCCTCTCTTCTCAGCTTCTGACATCTCCACATCATCATATGCAGATCCTGCATACTCATATTCCATATGTTAGTCCTGATCTCCTACATTATCGCCAGTACACTCAAGCTCATATTCATCAACATTCATAGCATGCTCATACTCTACTTCCTCTTGGTATGTTGGAACATACCCAGCTTCTTCTCCCTCTTCACTGTCGGATAGAATAATTATAGTAGGCCTTATTGCCCAGAGTTCTTCATTCCTTTGAGCAGCAACATAATCAAACAGAACAATTTTCATTTGATCAGAGGAATCGATCACCTCCAAGCCTTCAGCCTCTATCTCCTCTATCTTCTCAATGTAGACATAACTAGGACCAGGGATATACAAAAATACATAGAACATGTCATTTCCTCTATACTCCCCATATGCACCTTTTAACAACCTAGGGTTATAATTTTCAATATCTTTCAACTCTCCTATGTCACCGATAAGAAATTCCTCAATTTTAACCTCATGAAACTTGTCTTTCAACCTTTTAAATTTAGTCAAATCTATGGAGACTCTTTTTGCTTGCACCCACTCAAAAAACTCATCCACAGACTCGAATTCTCTACCTTCCCAAACTATGTGAGGAGTATCAGAATCAATACCTTTTGATACGGAGACTTGCATTTGTTTGAAAGAACATCCTTCTTCTTTCTTTTAACACTGGAGGTGTGTAATGGAGGATTAACATTCCCTTAGTTCCGGTTTTCGGCTATTGATGCTGATTGTGCTTGGACAGTTGTTTCGGCAGGAAGAATTTTAATGTGAGCAAAAATTGGTGACAGTTACACCTCTCTAAGAAATACTATCTCCAAAATAGCTTCCAAATTTCGAAAATTGCTAGAGAAGACAAAGTATGGTAGCCGAAAAGAGAGAATTTGAAGAGATGGAAAGAATTTGAACCAAAATTAACTTCTTACTTTTTACCTCTTAACCCGTGTACATTTTTTCCTTTCCAAGACCCATGATTACCTTTCTTCTTTTGTCAACTCATGTCTTGAACTTCCAACATAGCTTCAGCCTTCCAACCCTTTTTTTCTTTTTTTTCTTTTTCTGAGTTTAATTACACAAAAAATAGAACCAGAAGAAATTATAAAAAAAAACTATACAGAGTCACTTCAAGAAAAATACCACATGCCCAACTACACCCAGGTGATGTCTGAGAAATTCAAAGGTTGTAGTGTCCAACGGCTTAGTGAATATGTCTGCATACTGCTCACATGTTGAAACATAGGCCATCACAACCTCTTTTCTTTCAACCATATCTCTAAAAAAAATTATGTATGATGTCAATATGTTTTGTTCGTGAGTGCTGAACAGGATTCTTAGAGATGTCAATTGCACTTTTGTTGTCACATAAGATCTTTACAGGCCCTTGTTGAATTCCATAATCATTCAACATTTTTTTCATCCATAATAATTGTGCACAACAACTTCCAACAGCAAGATCCTCAGCTTCAGTAAATGATAAGGAGATCGAATTTTGCTTCTTACTGTACCAAGAGACCAAATTCGTGTTAATAAAGAAACAACCACAAGTAGTACTTTTGCGATCATCTGCATTACCAGCCCAATCAGAATCACTGTAGCCAATAAGATATGAATCTTGATTCTTAGAATACTAGATTCAATAATCAGAAGTCCCACTAACATATCGAATAACTCTCTTTACTGCAGTCAAATGAGATTCCTTCGGATTAGCCTGAAACCTTGCACACACCTATGTTGAAACTTAAATCTGGTCGGCTAGTTGAAAGATACATAAGACTCCCAATCATATTTCTATACAATTTCTGATCAACTATGATACTTTTCTCATCCTTCACCAATTTTTCTGCAGTTTCCATTGGAGTTCGTACAGATCGAGACTACTTAGTCCGAATCTCTTTACCATATTTAAGGCATACTTGCTCTGATTTATGAACAACTTATTCTTTTCTTGCTTAATCTGAAGTCCTAAAAAATATGTGAGTTCTCCAACCATGCTCATTTCAAACTCAGTCTGCATCGGTGATTCAAAATCTTGTACCATAGATGATGAAGTGGAGCCAAACACAATATTATCCACATAAATTTGAGAAATTATAAACTTTGTGGATTTATTAAGCACAAATAAGGTACGATTTACTCCCCCTCGACGATAACCTTTCTTAAGAAGAAAGTTGGTCAGTTGTTCATACCATGCTCAGGGTGTTTAATTCAGACCATACAGTGCCTTCTTAAGTCGATACACATGATGTGGATAGTGAGGATCTTCAAATCCTTTAGGTTGTTCCACATACACCTCCCCAATAACCACTTCATTCAAAAATGCAATTTTGACATCTATATGATATAATGTAAAGTTTATAGTACAAGCAATAGCAAGTAAGATTCGAATAGATTCTAACCTGGCAACTGATGCAAAAGTCACATCAAAATCTACTCCCTTAACCTAAGTATATCCTTGACCGTTTTAGATTATTTATTAGATCCACATTTCAACATAACCTATCTAACCAAATATGTAATGAAAATAATACAAGAACACACACGACTTGGTTACGCAGTTCGGTGAAATTTACCTAAATCCGCGGGGCTTACCCACTTCAGAATGAATCCACTAACAGAAAGATATAGTACAAAGTACATCATAAATTATACTTATCTTCTAATTATAAACGTGTGAATTCTGCAAGTTCCCTTTGCTACTGATCCACCTTGATCACACTCCCTCTGACATCGAAACACATCGACACTGGATCTCCCCCTCCAGAGGAATTAAGGTATACGATTCTTAACTAATCAGCAGGTTATGATATGTTAGAACATATATATGTTGGCTCTCACAAAAACTCTCGGAAAAATATGAAATTTGAGTGCAAATTTTCTCAATGAAATTCATGATTAATGCAGCCATGATGTCGACTATAAATAGTCCCTTAAGAAGGTCGGGATTCTCCATGATTATCTCCATAATATTCTTATTCCTTATCTGCTTCTGAAGCAGATCCAAATCATATAAATAAAGAGATTTTCCTTATTTCAAATATCCCATAATAATCCATAAATCCAATTCCACAATTGTAGGGATTTTTTATAAATCCATTATGCTTCAAACACGCCTGAGTCGATATTGCATAGTCTCCATATTTCCATAAACCAATATCACACAATATTCTATCATCAATCAAACCCTCAGCATTCCGTATGTTCCAACATGGAAAGTTTTTATTCTCAAATTTAGTTCACAAATGCCAACAAAATAATTAATGAAAACCACATGACTTCACAGGAACCAAATAAAGGCGGTTCTTCCGACTAATTAAAGGCGGATAATAACAGCATTTAATTGAGTGTCATTAATTGCGGCTCCCAGAACCGCCTTTGATCGTATGCGATCAAAGATGGAGTGAGAGAAATCACCAACAAAGTGAATTATGTGGTTCGGTAGAACCTCCATTAATCACTCATTTCTCCACTAGTGTAAAATAGAAGATTTTAGAGATTATATTAGGGTTTAAATATTTACATTTATATCTTTTTTTGCTCTATATATTCTCTGGGTAATATAAACACGAAACCAATGGGAATTCAATTCTACGAGAACAATAGAAAACATGGAAAATAAAACAGGAAGTATGTTAATCTCCTGGTATAACTAGAAAAGAAATCCTCCCACTCAAATGGTTGACACAATGGTAAGCGGGGGTAGTTTTGTCATTTTGCGCCCTTCATTTCTTTTGTCTTGTTCTCTTTTCTCCATCTACATTTTTTGAGTTGTTTCCCAATTGCCGGTCTTTCCGCCAAAATTGGATCAAGGGTCTTGCTTCTGTGTCATCATCTCCGCCTTCCCCTGCGCCAGGTGTCTCCATCCTTTTATCCGTGGTGGCAGCGTAAAACGATGTTGTCCTTATGTGATGACATTGTCGTTGTTCCTTTCGTCGGTTGTCTGACTTTCTAGCTGGTCTTGGAGTTCACCTTTCCGGGGGAAATCTAGATTTCTCTGTTTCTGCTCTAGGTATCCTACTTTCTGTTGAGAATTTCCTCGCTGTTAGTTCCCAAATGGCCAGTATTGGTGTTGATGGTGTTATTTTTTTCCCTTCGTTCACAGCCGCTGAGAAAATTTTCGATGGACCCTAATCGTTGCTCGCGTAGTAGTGCTAAGAAGAGAAAGACTTATGCTGAGTTATCAAATGAAGCAAAGGAAGGATTGTTGCAGTGGAGAAGAGAGCATGTTGCGTTAAAGCGCTCGTTTGAGTTAACCCAGGGCCGAATGGCAAATGAAATTGGTATGTTTATTTCTGTTGATTGGAATTTTCCCACATGTGGATCGGAGAAGAAGTCTTTGTAGAATCTTTGACCTTCGTTCTCTGCTTCTTCGTCATTTAAGAAAAAATGCAGCCTGGAAAATTTTTGCCCTTAATTTACTTATAAATGAATTCTGTATGGACACTGTCAGCACATATATGATCTTTATTATGATCTGAATAGCTGCTTTGTGTAGTTATCACATTGGTGATTGAAGTGTGTATGATCGATGTTACATATCAGCTGTATTTTCTTATCGTTGGCTAAATGTGAAGGTATAATTATGGATGTTTCTAACATTTTAGATTATAACTTTGAGGTTAAGGTTCTGTGTATTTATAATTGACAAACTTATGGCCTTCACCTAATAATCTAAGTATGAATATGTTCAATTGAGTGAACGGTTACCTTTGTTTGCCTTCTCTTTTTCTTCTTTTTTGTTAGTTTTTTAAGTTTGTGTCTCTCTTTGTTGAGAGCTAAAAGTGTTAGTTGTAAAGGTAAAAGTGTTAGGTGCGGTGCTGTAATTTCAATATAGTGCCTATATGTTAGTGCATTGTTACCTGTTTTAATTGGTACAGGTAAAGCAGGTTTGAGTATAGTGACAAGTTTTGAAATTCATATGTTTTCCTGTCCGAGTTGACAGCTTAGAGAGTCAGTTTCTGCCTTTAATATAAGCAACGAAGCAGGGGGGAATGTGGAAAAATCACCCATCAGTACCAGTAAAATCACTCTTTGAGTAATATTGAGTGGATGAGAAATGTTGTTAGGATCAGAATGTTAAGTAAAAAATTATACCGTATTTGACCATTCTCTTTTAACATGGGGTGATGTGTTAAATTTGCTCAATAAAATAATTGTTTGTTATTGACATGAGTCATGAAGTTGCTAGTTTGTTTAGTCTTCTTCTAAAGAGGCAGAGAAAGAGGTTTAATTACAGTGAATATAGTTTTCTTTGATTTGGATACAGTGTTTTCCTATTCTTACATCAGTTTATTTGGGCCCAGTGTTTGTGGCTATAATGGAGTTTCAAAACAGAAACTATAACATTTATGGAGCTAAAATAATTTCATTCAACATGTCAGTGTGGCTTTCCTATTATGGTGCTTTGTGCCTTGAGCCTCTGATGAATTGACACTGTCAATGCAGAAATTCTATCTATTACATCATGTTAGGCCTGAATGCATCATTTAAGATTCTACCAAAAAAATTATTGATGTTAATTGAATGTTTCCCTTGCTATGAAGGAATTTGATAATATGTTTGCTGCTCTTAATCGTGATGAAGTTTTGAGATTAAATTACTACTCGGATGTTTACTGACTTGATAGTTGAAATACATTGTTTTAGGTGTGCCAAAAAATTTATGCGTAGATTCTGGATTTGTTATGTAGAGGTCCAAAGTAAGTGATGCTAGAGCTGTCTGAAGGCAGTATTGTTCATATTGTGCTTCTCTGTCCCACTAATATCTTTAGATTCATAACACTTGTTACCTTTCTTGGATATCTCACTAATAATTTACAATTTCACATTTCCTCTTTCTGCAAGTGATTTTGGTTCACTCATTTATATTACCTTTTTCTTCTGATATTCTCTCTATTGCTCTGTACACTTACTTCTCCATTAATCCATGTGCCAAACATAAGTTAAATATTGTTAGTAGGACGGATAACGGAAATAAGACTGTATCAAAGTTATTATGAATCTAAACAAGACTTTGCATGCTAATGATATCAATGCATGACCACAAGGTTTTGTATGGAGAGAATAGATGTTACCTAACAATGTACCAAAGATAATCAGAATTGTCTTTTGTTAAAATTCATGTGCTCTAACAATCAGTGAGACATCAATGACGTATCCTCCAACCTCAAAATGACTTCTTTGAATTCACTCCATCTGTCTGTTAAATTAAATTTCATGACTAGTGGAGTTGATTTGTTGTTGAATGGAGTGTTGACCTATTTTATTACCTTCTCTGTATGCTGAAGATTGCTTTCTTTTTTTGCTATTTATTTGGATCAAGGTTAAATTTTTGCTGCAGGCAAGGAATAAGCAATGACATTGTACTGAATAAGTTTGTTCAATTAGCACTTCTTGTCTGCCATTGTTTCTCCTAGGATACTTTTATGCCAGTTGGAGGTATAATCTAGAGCTTACCTTGGCTGTGTTGAAGGCTACTTTTGTAGAATCTGGTAACATGCTGATTGATGTTGGTGGTAGTTTGGCTCTTCAGTTCTAAAATTGGACTTCCGCTATTTGTCCTTTGTTATTGTTAATTAACAAAGAAAGTTGTGAATTCTCATCATAGATATGCATTGAAATTAGATGATGAGCACAATGTTGTGTGTGATTCATGTTGTAGAATATCTTTGGCTAGTGTTTGAATCTATTTTCCAGCAAAATTTTACCGTTATTTGCTTATGATAAAACTCAATTTAATAATGGAAAAAACACTGGAATGAAGTTGCTATGTCTTGCTTATTGCTGGTCATCTTGGTTTGAAATTGTTTTTGTTCCAGTGAGTATTGTCTGTGAAATACATAGACTTGCATTGAAATTAGATGATGAGCACAATGTTGTGTATGATTCATGTTGTAGAATATCTTTGGTTGGTGTTTGAATCTATTTTCCTGCAAAATTTTACCGTTATTTGCTTAGGATAAGGCTCAATATGATACTAAAAAAACAAACACTGGAATGAAGTTGCTATATCTTGCTTATTGCTGGTCATCTTGGTTTGAAATTGTTTGTGTTCCAGTGAGCATTGCCTGTGACCATGACTTTATTGTACCATGGCTTTATTGTTTATGTTTCAGTAATTTGCTTCTCGAAAGAAGATGATGAAGATCTTCGCTTTTTTAGATGACCACATTTTTAGGTTGTAATTATATGTTATTCATAATATCTCTCAGTAAAGTTCAAAAAAATCTTTCATTCCATTTTGTGTCACCATGGGGGTTTAGTTTTCTTTTCATGGTCTTACCTTGACCAGTAAGATTTTTCAGCAAAAAATGGTCTTTGTTGGTGTAATATAATCGTTTGGAGTTTTTTGTGTAAGAAGTTTTGTTTTGTATCTATTAATAATAAGATTTAAAGAATGAAATTTGTTGGTGTGGTGAGATTGACTTTTAGTGTGACAGATTAGTTTAGGACTTTGGGTTGAAAATTAATCCTGATATCGAGGAATTTGAACAGAGAAGACTGCTTTCAGACTTTGCTACATTTAGCCATTTGGTCTTCTGCGATTTTATTGATTCTAAAAAACTTAGAAGAAATAAAAAAATCCCATTTATTTGCAACCATAAACAATGAATTAAAGGGTCAAAACCCCCATCTTTTCTTGCCAAATTACCCCAGGAGGTATCAATCTGCTGTTGTTTGATCTTGCATTGGTTAAACAAATCTTTATGCAGGAATTTTAAGAATCCCATGACAATTTAGGAGCTGCATATGGACATATATAAATCACAGCCCGGGTTGGTCACATTGGTGTAGCTTGGTCGAAAACTCTAATAGGCCACTATCTTTTCGTTTTCATAAAAAACCCTTCTGAAGGACCTCAATCTTCTTAGAAAATTTACCTAAGAATCTGGTAAATTTGGGCCAACAGAGGGCTAAGATCCTTCAAAGTCGATGAGGAACGACTTGATGTGTATTGGGACCTAAGAACTATGGAATATGCAACTTCTCTGGTATTTTAACTGATGAATCAACTCTTTTTGCATTTTCATGCTTATTTTTGCCTCGGTCAATTTGTTTTGATAAGCACTCCACAGAATTAAAACCCATGGATTTGAATTAAACCTAACATACTTTTCTTATTCATCAACTTCTAGGAGTACATTGATGATCGACATTCTGTCACTGGCAATGTCGACGATATTGTCCATATTAGAATCTCTAAATTACAGGATGACCAACTTAGCCCGAGATACACCGTGTTAAATTTTGCTGAAAAGTCATCCTTGCAAGCCCAGTGTTCTGCCTTACATCTGGGGAAAAAAGGATGATCAACCAGCTTCGCATATTCAAGCTTCACTTCCTGCAACAGAGCAACTAGCCATTCAAAGTACAGCTGCTTTTAATCCCATATAACACTTTTACCTCATAAATACTTTTGCTTAGTTCTAACTAAAAATATAATGCATACTTTCTAATAACAGTCACTGGAGGTTCTCAACCAACTCAATGAAAAGCCAAAAAAAGCTTCTTTCCCAGCTTGAAGATAAGGAACTTGAACTATCTACATCAGAAGGGAAGAAACCAAAACTTGACTGACTACAACACATCCTTGCAAATAGGTAAATAGTTTTTGTCACATCTTTAAGATGTCTTTTGCTGCAAATGGGCTCTAAGCATAGGAAATTGTGGTTGTAATGTTCTGTTAGGATAAATTGAACAACAATCCTCTTGCTTGTAACATCTCTTTTGCAAACATATAGCTGCACCCTCAATGGCCCCAATTAAGAACTTATCGTTATCATTTGAAGAACTAATGTGATGATGTACATTCATTTCGTCCTAACACCTTATTAACTCTAGGTTCTAAAAATAGGTAAGCTTGTTATTTTACATTACATGTTATTTTCGTTCTCTTTCTAATCAGTTATCCAGCTCACCGCGCATCGCACGGTGTGGCCTAACTAGTTTAATCAATAGCAGAGACTCTGGCTGTAATAAAAACGTACAAAAGTACTTATTAATAATAAGTTAATTAACTGTTCACAACACAAGTTGATCGAACATGCATGAAATGAAACAAATTATTCCTCAGAAACTAGGCACTCTCTCAGTACTCTTAATTCGTAAAAAGAAAAATCAGGAGATGGAGAAATGTGTAGTGCCCATCTTACAAGAAAACGGAAACCCAAAAAAAAAAGGAAAATCAGCCGCACATAAATTGACCATCTCTCATGTTGCTCGAGTGTTGTGCCTATCAAGGTGGGCAGCAGCAGTTACATAAGCTTCATCCTCTTTGATGGTGTCGAGCATCTTGACGAACGGCCGCTTCATCACAGACACCAGCTTCGGCGGCGCAACGGCTTCTACCGCAAACCTTACAATCTGCATTTTCGCCATGGTTTCGATGAAGAAGAAGAGGAGGAGAATGAAAAGGGTTTGGAGATGGGAATATGGATTGTTGTTGAAGAAGTGATGAATTTATAGTGGATAGTTTTGGCCTTTGATGATATGTTGAGGTGTTATAATACCGTGTATCATACGATGTTGCCGCCTTGGTGCTTTTTGTATTAATTGCATGGACACCGGCTTAGATGATAGAAATTGACCGGACAGGCTGAGATTTATTTTCGTTTTTTGGACACTAAAATGAGATTAATAGTAAGACTATTCACCAATAGATATCAATTTGTATGCATATGAACTGGATAAATTTTATCTCCTCTATCTCATGATAAACTAAAACAAATTATGATGTCGTATTAAATGTTTAAGAGGATGAGTCTGTCGACTTACTTCTTCGTTAATTCTGAATATGTATTTATATGCAATTATAGCTAGGTAGACTGCTAAATTAATTGATGTGTTATCTTTCCTATAAAAAAGCAAAACGTGTTTAATGTTAGAGTTCTAATATAAGTCTGATCCTACAGTCACAACAAAAAGTTTCAACGATTCAACTTGTGGTTGTTTCGTTTGTTGCTCCAATTAGAATCATTGACTCATATTATAAAATCAATTGGTACTATGTAAGGCTGACCCATGATCTTATATATTGAGTCATAATTCTGTCAACCACCGATGTGGGGACACTAACACACCCTCTCACGTGCAGCGGTATTAATCATCGCACAAACGTGGATATAGAGGGGTCACGAGCTCATGGGCTCTGATACCTAGAAAACAATCAATTCATGATTATCAACTAGTTGATCATCCTAGTCTAAATCAGGCACTAATCACACAAAAAAGTACAAAACAATATACTTGATAATCAAAGTACAAAATAAGATAAATCAAATCTCACAAATTCATACTAGAAATGCTTACCAATTTCTCGCAACATGAAATCTAGCCTAGATAATAAAAACTCATAATAAATCTACAAGAATTCATGGAAGAAATGCAAAAACTATGAAAAGATGAAGAAAAACTGGGGTTTGGAGGCCCAAAGTCGGGCTCTCATCGAATGGGGAAGAATAGGATATTTATAGTCTAGGAATCAAATAAGAAAATAACATACATGGGCTGCTGGAGCCTTTGTAAGGACCGTGCACATTTGTCACTGAGCGTACACATTTGTCACGGACTGTGACAAGCTCTATGCCCAACTTCTACCACATCTTCAATTTGTACGCACTGCTACATGTGAATCGCTAATCCGATTTGGTAGTTCTTATAGTTGATTTTACAGCGCTCGAAAAGACGAATATAATGGTACCACCCTTGGAGGCTGGTTCTTCTTGGATCGCTCTAAAAACTTGGTTCAAACTTTCAGATCACAATTCATCCGGTTCTTTGTCTTCCTTCTTCGACCCTTCTATCTTCTACCACGTTTTGACTCATGGCCTTCAATATTTTACCATCCTTGTGAATGACCTTCACTAAAATACTCCAAAGTTCTTACGAACAATCTACAAAGTAAGCTCACCAAAAAAATATAGATGCTCGTAAGGACCAAAAATCCATTTAGACTCAAAATAAGTTACAAAACGAAGGATTTAGATACGAAAACCGAAAACGGTTATCTAAACCTCTTATGATGTAAACTTACCAAAATCTAGCAATCTTCTAACAAAAAGATAACAAAAGAAATGTTAAATGTTTCAAAAAATACATGCATTTGACATCTCATCAAATCCCCCACACATAAACATTTACTTATCCTCGAGTAAACAAGAACTAGCAAAGACCTATGCGTAAACTAGCTTACAAAGGTTTTTCCAAAATACCCAACATTTTATTCCTAAACTACCCTAGCCCTCAAGACATAAGAATCTCTCACACTCTCACATCCCAAAGCCTAAGATAATCTAAACAACCATATGCCAATAAAATGTGAGGTACAATGCAAGTGTAAAACTAGCTTATTCTACCAAAGAAGCTACCAAATAGACAAACTAAGAGAAGCATAGGATGTTTCAATCCCTCTCAATTTCTCTCATTTTTCCTAGGAGCCCTCTCGGGTTTTTATCCTAACTTCACGCATTTTTTTATGCACATCCTCACATTTTTCCACACCATTTGGCCTCTCATTTTTGTATAGGTCACCCTTTTGGGTTTTCGACCTATCCGGGTCCCCTAATTTTGCCTAAATTTCCTTCTCGGGTTTTTCAACTTAGAGGGATTTTTTTTCCAAACAAAATAAATAAAATTAGAGCATATGCATACTACAATACAATACAATGAGACATGTTTCTCTTCCCTACACTTGAAATAAAAATTGTCCTCAATGTGAAAAAAGGACAAGATAAAGAAATAAGGGAGAAAAAAACTCACAACTAGGACCTTAAAGGTCCTTCTTGGTGGTAGCAATGCTTACTCCTCAATGAATGTTATCTCCTTCATATTCTCGAACTCCATCTGATATGCAATTTCGACTCATCCACTACGAATCCACACTGTTCAAGTCTCGATCAACACCCACAAAAAGTAACAACTAGTAGTACTCCTAGATGGTGGTTTTGGTGGTGGATTGTGGTGGTATTTTTGTGGTTTTGAGTATGAGTTTGAGGACAAGGGTGAGGGTGAGGGAATTTTTTCAATTTTTTAAATAAAAAAATCTACTAAAATAATTTAAAACTCGAGTTGCCTCTCGAGAAGCTCCGTATATTTAAGGCCATCAGCACGACCCTAATGTTATCCATATGGTGAAGGTTTGAACCCCTTCACCATGAGCTTCCAAAAGTACAGAGGTGGGGGTAGAAATCCTTTAAGGGAAGAATTTTGTGGAGGTGGAGTTTGTTTTAAAGGAGATGAGTGGTTTGAGAGCTTGGTATAATCATTTGGCTCTTTTATTGTCTCCTTCAAGAATTTCAAAATTTGTGGAGTTGGCTCAATTGGTGGAGGTGGGGGTGATGATGGCGAAAATAATGAATATAGGACAATCACCCCTTACTCAACTTCTTTGTCTTCAACAACCAACTCCTCATCCCGTTGGACCTCATCTTCAACTCCTTCACCACCTCGGCCATCAAGGTAGAGGGATTTGCACTTAGCTCCGGTCTCACCTCCTATTGTGATGAAAGATTTCCGGAATCTCTAGCTTCCAAATGGCTTGCGGAAGATGCAAGTTGTCTAATTTGGGTCTCCAAGTTTTCGAATCTTGAAGAAATGCGAGCCTCCAAATCTTGAACCATATTCGACATTGATTCCATGAATTCCTCATTCGAGCTTAAACCTCCTCTTTGAGCATGGTTTTGGGGCATGACATAAGGTGATGAAGGCCAATCATATTGCTCATAGTGTTGGTTTTCCTGTGCATTCCCATACCACGAAACTGAATTATCACTCCACTCTGGATTGTAAGAATCATAGTATGGATACCATTCTTAAGCTCCTTGACCTTGGAAACCAACAACATCAACCTCTTCATAGCACTCCTCACGAAACCCTTGTTTTAGGCAACAAAGGGCTCTATTCTCCTCGTAGTGCTCCTCTCTCAACCAATAGAAAGTCTTGGTAGGATGTTCAAAATGACAAATCCCACAAAAATTTGCTTGTTGAGCCTCTATTCTCATCATGAGTTCCCTCAATGTGAGATACTACATTAAAAAAAATTCATAAATTTGAAATAGTAATGCAAGGATTCTCGGTAGAAGTACACCAAGAACTCAAACAATACATACTTCAAACAAAAGAAAATAAAAACAAACAAGAACAAATAATTCGGGGTCGTAGTGCCAAGGTTCTCGGTTCTTGGAACGAGCACTTACCATAAACCAAGAACAAGGCAATACGTCCTTCCGAAAAACACCAAACATAAAACAAGCACAAACTATGAACAAACAAGAACACAGAAAGAGAAACACAAAACACAAAGAACTACACTAACACTCAATAGAATATGTCTTTTCCCCGACAGCAGCATCAAAATTTGGGAGACCGTCATCATGCCTCTCAAAAATAGAATTTATAAATCCCTAATGCGGCTAACTACTAGAGAGTAGCTAGTGGCAAGTCGAGATCGTCCACGAAGAAAAAAGATTCAATCAAGAGTTAAAAGTAGCTAAAAGAACAAAAAGATGTCACTCTAAGTGTGTTGTAACAAAGTGGGAGATTTTAAGTTTGGAAAACACTATGACTACTTTAAACAACTAGATTAACAAACAATTGGAATAAATGATGTAACTACAAACCCCAACTACTACGAAAGATGTAACTAATATGAGGATGAGTCTTGGGCTCAATTGGTTTATATTTCTAGTTATCCTTTGATCATCGACTAATTATCCTATTTTTATGCATTAATCTCATATTGTGGAGAACTTGTCAACACCTTTCGAGTGAAGAAATTTCTTGTCTCTCCTCAGTTATAGTTAGAATGGGTGATCGGCGCAACACAATAACCCTTACCCTCGGGTCACTCTAAACGATCGGCGACATAGACTTCCTCAAGAATAGCAATAAACATGGAGACCCAACACAACTACCATAATGTCCGACAAGCAAGAAACATATAGATAGCACAAGTATATTTACTAATAACGACTATGAGGATCGGCCTTCATGCTAGACGTTGTTAGTGAGCCACATCGATAATTAGGCAAACTCATTCAAATTCATCCTAAACCTAAGAAATTTCATCAATCAACAATTACAATTGAATAAATTATTTTTTTGATACCCAGCATATTTTGAAATACCATCTTTTGGTCCTCGAGTCCAATACCATGTCTATTTAGCAACCAACAAATACAAAATAATTTGTTTGAACCTTTCGCCGCCTCCTTTCCCCTCCTTTTTAACCCTTCTCTTTTAATCTCACCACCACCAAACCTGCTTTTCTGAGCTGGAAAGTACGCTATTATTACTCTGCGATGAGACTCGCGAGTAGAATCGCAGGGGTGGTGAGTGTTTTCCTGGGAATTTTCACTAGTAAAATTGGCGCCACCTTCACCTGAAACCCCTTTCACCCCATTCCACCACCACCGCCACCTCCCTTTCATGGGCCAGATCCTTGCCCTCGAAATCACTGAGAAAAGTTTCCCCATCTCCGTCTACAACCGCACCACATCCAAGGTCGACGATACCTTTGACAGAGCCTCGCGGGAGGGACTCCTCCTGCTCTCCGGCCAATACACCCCCAAGAACTTCGTCCTCTCCATCCAGAGGCCAAGATCTGTCACCATCCCGTTGACCAAACGATTGAGGCACTGGTGGCGGACATGGAGCCTAGCGACACCATCATCAACGACGACAACAAGTGGAACGAGAAGAAGGGTTTGTTATACCTCTCCAGTGGTGGTAGCTATGGCGGAGGCATCCGTGGAGGTGGTGGATACGGTGGAGGTGGCGCTAGGGTTTAGAGGGATGGGTGGCGGAGGTGGGTTTGGTTAACCAAAAACCTAGCAAACAATCAATTCACAATCATAACTAGTTGATCATCCTAGTATAAATCATACATTATACAAAAAAGCACAAAACATACTTGATAATCAAAGCACAAAATAGGATAGACCAAATCTCACAAATTTATACTAGAAATGCTTACTAATTGCTCCCAACATGAAATCTAGCCTAGATAATGAAAAACCATAACAAATCTACAAGAATTCATGTAAGAATTGCAAAAATTATGAAAAGATGAAGAAAAGTAGAGTTTGGTGGCCCCAAGTCGGGCTCTCATCAAATGGGGAAGAAGAGGCTATTTATAGTCTAGGAATTAAAGGAGAAAAGCAACATAAATAGGTTGATGGACCCTTTGTCACGGACCGTGCACATTTGTCACTGACCGTGGACACTGACTGTGCACATTTGTCACTAACCAGGACAAGCTCTCTGCCCAACTTCTACCGTTTCTTCAATTTGTACGCACTGCTACGGGTGAACCGCTAATCCGATTTGGGAGTTCTTGTAGTTGATTTTTTAGTGCTTGAGAATACGAATCCAATGGTACCACTCTTGGAGGCTGGTTCTTCTCGGATCATTCTAAGAACTTGATACAAACTTCCAGATCACAATTCATCTGCTTCTTAGTCTTCCTTCTTCGACCCTTCTATCTTCTACCACATTTTGACTCGTGGCCTTCAATCTTTTACCATCCATGCAATGACCTTCACTTAAATAATCCGAAGTGCTTACGAGCAATCAACAAATTAAGCTCACAAAAAAAGAATCTATATGCTCGTAAGGACCAAAAATCCATTAGTCTCAAAATAGGTTACAAAATTAAAGATTTTGATAAGAAAACTGAAAACGGTTATCTATACCCCTTATGATGTAAACCTACATAAATCTAACAATATTATAACAAAAAGATAACAAAAGAGATATTAAATTCTTCAAAAAAAAATATATGCATTTGACGTCTCATCAATCATCATAGAAGAATGGTGATGTCTCTCTATTCGGAAAAAAAACATCAACTACGTGAGGATAGCATCTTGAATGGGAAATATATGTTCCTCAACACACAACATCACGGGAAACATATTTTTGTTTTGATTCAATATCATGGATTATATATCCTTTGTTATTGAAAGGATAGCCTAAGAAGATGCCTGGTCTTGCACGAGAATCAAACTTTGTTCATTTTGATGTATTCCGAACAAAACATAGACAACCAAAAATTCAAAGATGCTCGTACTTCGTTGGAGATTGAAGAAGAACTTTGTGTGGAGACTTGTTAGATAAATTAGGAGTAGGAATTTTATTTATTAAATATGCAGCAGTAAGAACACACTCACCCCAATAACTGATGGGTATGTTGGATTGAAATCTAAGAGTGCTTGCCACGAAAAGGAGATGACGATGTTTTCTTCCAACAACCCATTTTGTTTAGGGGTGTAAACAAAAATTCTTTGATGATAAATTCTCTGAGATCGAAACGAAGTCTGAATTTCATTTGACAAAAACTCCATCCCATTTTCAGATCGAAAATATTTTAGCTGGGGTAAGAAAAATGATAGTGATCTCGTAGAGATAGAGCTAATAGTTTGTGTGTACTGCGTTATGACAAATTTGTAGAAATATTGAACATATTTGAAGGTTTGAGATTTAGCACACGTGAGGTAAACCCATGTACATCTTGAGTAATCATCAACAATGGTAAGAAAATGCATTGTGTCATCATTAGATGGGATAGAGAAGGGACCCCATAAGTCGCAATGGATGAGTTCAAGCATCGAGAAGAATAAATTGCAGACATGTGAAATGATAAACGGTTTGCTTTGCCCGTGGGCAAGCATTACATACTGAAGAGAAATTGGAATGAATGGAATCAACTGTTTTACAAAAAAACGGTTCAAGCTCGAGTAGCCTAACTGATAATGACATATGTCAACTGGCGTCTTATTACACAGAGAAGCCATGGAAGAAAAACAAGGAACTGAAGGACGACGGAGTTGATAAGGGCCAGAAACAAGACCAGTCTGACCAATCATCCGATTCGAGCGTAAGTGCACGAAGAACTGAGAAATTCAGCTTTGCAATATAGAGATTTGAGTTTGCAATAATTATAAAGTGCATGTGTGTGTCTTTTCGGTTTGATGTGGGGAAAACCATGAATTTTGTAGCATGTCTGATGAGTGTATCCATTCTTGCTATGAAGTCAGTTCGTATGAACTAGCTAGGCTTTAATCAAAAATCATGTCACCTTATCTACTTTCTTCAACTATTCCGGCTATAACTTCAAACCCTACGAGAAATTTTAATATAAAACAAAATGAATGAGATAAATAAATAATAAGTAACATATAAATAAATAAATAATAAGGAAGAAAAAATGAATAATTATACGCCAGATTAAGAAGAAAATTAGATATACAATTCGCACATCTTAAAAAACAATAAATATAATAAGCGAGTAAGAAATAATAATTGACTTTTCAATTAAATACTTATATTATTATAATTTATAAGAAAATCTCGTAAAATTGGAATTACAATTGACAAAAAGATTTACGATTAGTTGAAATGTTAATTTTAAATGTGTTATTTGATAATTCTATATAATGCATGAAATGTTATAATTATTATGCTCTTTTCATGTTTATCATTTTGTTTCATAATAATTAATCACGACATGTACTTTATCTTATTGTGTTTAATTATTGTGATACTATGTGAAATTAATTACTGATTATATGTGGATGACCGACTTCTAATTTATCTTGCCTTGTCAAATTTGATTGTGTGCTACTTGATTGCTTGTCTGTGTTTATCGGGGTCCCCGACGCGATTGGAGTTCGGTCTAGATCGGCGGGGAACAGTATTGACCGAACCGTACGACTAGATCGGCTACTCGTGGCGTTTTTGGTATGCTAGCATAACCAACTGGTACTGATGCAAGCTCGTAACTTAACATATTGGGCGTGGTTGACGAATATGGATTTCTGGATTCTGATAGCGTTCAGGCACTACAAAAGGGTTTATGCCATGATGCCAGTCTACGTGACTATTTGCATTATGTGATCACTAAATTTTAACTCGGTAAATAATGGCGATGGAACCTCACTGAGCAAGGAGTTTACTCTAGATTATAATAGTTTATAATCTACTGTCACTAAGAGTAATAGTTTATGGATCTGTTTGGCAGTGTTTATAAGTTACTTTGTTTATAAGCAAAACACTTTTTAATGTTTGGTAAAGTGCTAGAAACTATTTTTTGTGTTCCAATATTGCCTCGTCAACTAAATTCTGATGATATTAATAAAGTGGTGTGAATTCATCTGTCGTTGAAACTAGGGGGAGGAAGAAAATCTATCTGGCATCCATTTAAATTACAATTTAAGATATAAATTTTAAAAAAAGAGGGAATTCTATATTTCTCAAGTATAACTTTTTAAATAATATATACCACGATGCTAAAATAGAAATAAATTATTATTATTTTTACTTGTTTCATATTCTATTATGGCAAAGTTTTGGGAAAAACCGTCTTTCCATGGGCATATGGAAAGACGGGGTTGAATTAAAATTATAAAAAAGGTAAAAGGTTTTAATTGCAATATTAAAATTTTATTATGCAACATTTAGAAGTGATAGGTTTATGACCCAATTAATATAACATGAAAATTTTATTTTGATTTATTCAAATTTATAATTTAAACCTTGATATTTTCATAACTTATGGAAATACCGTCTTTCAAGAGACGGACTCTATCATCATTAGTCATTAGTTCTGAGATTGTTGTAAACTTGTAATGCTCGCACCAATTTCTTTTAGTTCTTTTGGTTTTCTTCCCCCTTTGTTAGATGCTCTGATATATTGTACCTGCCTTAATAAAATAAAAGGCAAAATTACGAGGCTCAAAACAAATATCTTGACACAAGTAGAGCTGATAGTTTAATTCATCAAGAACTCTGAATAAGATTTTGGCTTCAGATGATACAGACTCTCGTTCCAGCTTATACCAAAATTGCGGTGTCCTCTATATGACCTATACACACATTAATCGTAGTTCTATAATCTATATTAAATTAAGACAAGTCTAGAGTTATACAACTTAAATTTCCTCAATTTATGGCGAAATCGCTCGAATCCTGCTGGCTACCTTTGGAACTTCTTCATCAATCTGGATGTAAAGGAAGAATCAAGGAGTTATGGGAACAACAAAGGAGTAGTGATCAATCAACACGAACTGCAGAAAGAAGGGTACAGTTACATACGAGGATCGTTGAGCAGCTTCTACCACTCTTCTCCACGAGCTACCGGCTACTCTTGCTAGAGGTTCAGAAAGCAAACCATGCATTTTGTTTTCGATGGAAGGGCTCTCTTCCTGTAGAAATTTGACCGACTCGGACAGCCTGTTCAACAGGTTGAACAGAGCAATCACTTCATTTCTTTGCAACTGCAACTGCAAAATGAAAGAAAGGCAAGGAACCGGCAAAATGTCATCAGTGGCGATTTCTATGGAATTGAGAAATAATGTGTGGCGTAAACTGAAGGGTTTCAGATGCTCACAGGTTGGTTTGTGTAGGTGTTTCCATCAACAGAAAATAGAATTTTTAGAGCAGTTCCAAGACCATGCACTTGAAGCTTTCCCCATAGACGACATTTCTCGCATCCAACACAATCTATCAGTGCACTGCCACAAACAAGAAGATTTGTTAGCTTGAAGATTCCCATGATGGGTTCACTGGTGTTGGAAAAGGTGTAAATGGCAATGAAGTTCTCATGATGGTCATTCAGTGGCAAAACCCAAACAAAAACAAGATGGTCCTAAACTGCTAGCTGTATCAGTAAGCACTACACGGGAATAACACTTGTTTCATTACCCTGGTGTTAATCTTAAAGCGACAACCAGCAACTATCAAACTATATACTCCCTCTGGTCTCACCCCCTTTTTTCTAACATTTATTCAAGGTATGTTTGACAACCGATAACTTTAGTTTCATAACAGACTATAAATTTTACTTTTTAAAAACTACACGTTACAGAGAATCCATAGACATCTCACATCATATTGTATACAATAAAAGTTATCGATGGTCAAACATGCTATGAAATTTTTTGTAATGATGCATTGTTAGGAGACCTTAGGAGTAAATAATATCTGGCAATTGTACTGTCAAACACATTTTTTCATTCCCGTTTAGAGGTTTCATTGAGGAAGACCAAACAGATTTGGCAAGAAACTATTAAAAGGCATGCTTTCCTAAAATCTAAATGAAACAAATGTGTCTCAAGCTGACCAGCCAAAGTGAAAAGTGGAATAAAGGCTCACAAGCTATAGATGCCCAAGCATAAAATGCAATCCCAAATATACATTACATTGCATCATAAAAGCAGTTATTCATTCTGAAGACCAAGCAAGACAGTATAAAGAATACAGACCTAATGTTCCTGAACTGTTTCTGAATCTGCTGCTTCAACTCAGGTCCACTTTGACCCTGCCACAACTTCGCTTCATCAAACGGGAGCGGACATGCAGTCTGTAACTTGGGATCATAGAGCAACTGGCGTAGTAAGGAATGTGCTTTCAGGTCCTCAACAGGATTGCCAGTGTCATACTCAGCCTGCTCCAGGTAGTTCGCTGCCTGTACAATATGTAAAAAGTGGCCAAATAATAAGGAACTTGACATATCAATTTTAGTATGGGAGACAAGTTAGACCTTGATGCATCAAATTCTAACCTTTGTCACAGCCCGGAGAACAAAGAGAAATGTGAAGTACAAATTGCTGACTCTGTCTGGATACCTCAGAACACGATCATGCAGTAAATTAAGATTTTTACCCCACTGAAACCACAAGAAAATAAGTAAGCCGTGAGTGCAAAACACTTCAATTGAAACCAGCAGCAAAACACCCTTTGTATTAATTGGAAAAAGAAGACAAAATTAATGCATCAAAGATGAGGGTAGGAGCAAACCTCGTTCTTTGTTTCATCAAGCAGGTAGTCGGATGCTATATGTATTGAAATTGAAGAGTGAAGTCCTGATATCAACTTGTACAGGACCTTTTTCTCAGGACAAGATTCCCCAATAGTGTCTGCACCATAATTTACAACATAAATGGATATGATTTGGAAAAGGAAACTTGAGCTGATCAAGAGAATGACAAAGATAATATAGCAACAGTAAGAAGAAAGGTCTATTCTAACAACTAAAATCCATTGCATCAGCTCAGCTGTCTGTCCTACCCTATAGACTTCAACTCATTTAGGGTAACCAGCAACAATCTACTAAAAATAATCATGAGGAACATTCAAATTTCAAAAGTAGCTGTAGCCCTATATGCCCATCTAGAGTACTAAAACCTGTTCAAAGTGATAGCCACTCACACTGTGGGCAGTTTTCAGAATAAATAGCATCCCAAATTCTTCTGGCAGATACCCCAGTATAACCTGTGTAGCGCTCAGGATTCAGTAGGAGATTTACGTATGTCATTTCACCTGCAAATGAAATCCAGT
>JAULKM010000002.1:7947619-7966325 GCA_032355605.1 Rubia tinctorum
CTGGCAAGAGTTGAACTTCAACCAACCAGAAGTAGCTATACTGATTTACTGAAAGGCAACTGCTTGTCTCCTCGATCCACTGCATCCCTCCACATCCTGTATCTTACTCCTAACTTATCATATGATACTGGCATGTTCCAAATGTTAGCACCATTAATCATTCTATCCTGTTGCCCAAGAACAAGTCGTAGGTCCTCATTCAGCACCTGCAGAAGGACATAGTCAGAAAGGCATTCAAGCATGTTGAGAGACTAAAAGAGGAGGAAAAATTAACAAATTCTCCAAATAATTGCTACAAGTTCACAATTTTTTGGAAACCAATAGTTATCGAAAAAATTTTAACCGGAAATTTCAGAAGTTGAGTGAACTTTATGCAATAAACTAGGGAAATCAAAAACGAAAAAACAGCCAGAGAAATCATTTGGTTGATGTTTATGTTTGAATTGCTTGAGTTATTGGTTGACAAAGCTAGCATATTCTATAATTGTAGTCCATTAAGTTATAATTCAAAACTCAGATGGGAGAAAAGATTTCAGCGTGATTCAGTTATGTACTTGTAACCATTTGGATGAGACATTTCAGCCGCTCAGGTCCGGAGTATTATTTAGGCAAAGTTATATGAAGACAGATCTCTCACCTGTTCGGCAAAATGTCTCCACACAATCTGCATGAAAGGAATGTGCTTAAGCACAGGAGCGAAATCCAGTGACATTCTGTACAATAGTCTTGTCTTATTCCTAGACGAGGGTAGGCATACATGAAGTTGGTGAAGGTGTGTAGCGCATTGATCAGTGCTGCGTCCCTCTAATTTTCCAGGCTTTGAGATCCCAATGGTTGACAATACCATACAAGGCGGTCGAAATTCCATGTCTATTGGGTATGGATCCCAATATCCTTCTAGGCCAGAGGCAGGTGTCAAAAATTTAACCAAGCTGAGATTACAAAAGAAATCGGATATAAGGACTGATTGCATCATGCTAAGACGTTCATGAGTAAATAGTGGAATTTATCAGAAGTTTCATTATATTGGGTCAGCAATTCAAAATTGAGAAAGAACAAACCTTGGAACACTCCAACCCTTGGCAAATGTGGAAGTGTGGGTGAAAGGAGCATGTGCGAGATCCAAAAGATTGTCCAATAGTAGTCCATGTTCAACTGGAAGTTCCATGACAATCTGTGATTGGAAATAGAGAAAAATGAGAATGACAACTTGCTCAATAAAAGATGTGCAAATGCCATAAGAATTACAGAATAGGTCTCTAGTTGCATTAAAGACAAACCTCAGCATGTATTTGAAATCCTGAAGGCGGCAGTAACGAAGGTATGGTAGTTGTTGGAGGATCACTGCCAGGCCAAATCCATATCATTCCATCTTGCTCAAAGCATGGCAATGCTTTGATCTTTACATTGAAAATTTTTGTTGAAGGCATTTTTTCACATTTTCCATCAGTGGAGTATTCCCAACCTGGAGTCATTAATCCATAGTCAGTGGACTTACTTTCAGTGACCAAAATTTAGATGCTCTTGCATCCATGCTGTATAAATTTAAAACGTAATTCTATAGATTTCCAGCTCACCATGATAAGGACATTGTATTCGACCATCTTTTACTGAACCCAAGTCAAGTGGACAGGCTCTGTGGGCACAAGTGTTACGGACACAGCCAGGTTTTCCATCTTTACCACGAAAGATAACCCATGGTTCCTCGAAGCAGTCAATTGGCACCTAAAATAATATTACACAAATGAAAATCACAAGGGATCATCAGCAACTAACTCAGCTTATACTCCCAGGCATAAATACAAGCCTATTAATGATGCATAAATACTGATACATGGATGAAGATTTTCTTTCCCATATTGTTATATAATTGTGAGACAGATGGAGGAACTAATCATGGAGTGTATCAAAAAATGTCATTGCCATAATGGCTGTCAGCAAATATAGATTTACTTCCAAAATGTTAAAATCAACTAACCATTGTATCAGCCTTCAGGTCTGAAGAGAAAGCAATAGGGTACCAGAAGTTTTTCAAACGAGCATTATAAGGCTGGACAGGACCAGAAACATTCAGGTTTCTCTTTTGCAGCTTACGATTTACGTTTTCATTCGATTCTTCAGAAGTGCTGGGGGAAGAGTCCAGGCGGTTGTCTTCTGAGCTCGGCGAGTCGTGAATCAGCTTATCATTCACCAATGTTTCCATGTAAGCTAGTTTATCCAAAGCAGCTTCTACCCTAGATTCAGATATATGCACCTGCCGATTTTAGTTATAAAGTCATTAGAATTGGATTGAAAACCAAGCCAAAAAAGCTGTCAATGAGAAAAACAACTGAGGAAGGAAACTGAAGCTATTGAACTATTAGAGCAATTAATTAAATTTGTAGAATACAATATGCTGGTGGATTCATCAAGGAACATAAACCATGGCCACTGGAGAATTACTGCCTCATTTGGGGAATTAACATATAACAATACCCATGTACAGAAATAAACAGACCAAACTCTTTTATACCTGTTTGTGAGCATCACTGAGCTCTTCCTGTAACTCTGCAAGTTCCTTCTTCATAGTCCCAATTGACTTAAATTCACGAGCAAGAGGATTCAATACTTCTACCACCTGTATAAAGATATTTGTGATTAGAAATACAACCACCTATGAAAATGATTACTGGGTACTCCAAATTATCTTGCTCAATTAAATTACAACATTCACATTTAACTGCTGTAGTTGGTAATAAGTTTCAGTCACAAGACAATGGTCACGGAGTTTTACTAACAGAACAGCTCAAACACTCCAAGTTTACTTTTTTCTTCAAGAAACCAAACACTCTAAGTTAGCACCCAAGAATGCTGTTCATTTATGACGCAGAAACAGAAATCAACCAGATTCTGCTGGCTTACTTACATTAAAGCAATATTAGTCATGTGATTATGAGAGACTCAATTAGTAAGCCGCTAAATATATACCTTCTCATGCAGGAGCATGATAGCAAGGACATCTTGCCGCGCCCGCCAATCACAGTACTGTATGTCATATCTAGCAACTTCCAATGCCTGATTCGCATCCAAGAACTTCCCTTTGTATTTGGGAACCTTGGACCTTGGATCCTCTACATGTAAAAGAGGATACCACGGGCTTTTCTTGTCAACAGACGCCCCCTCCTCTCCAAACACTGCAAATACTCTAAAGCTACCTCTCACTACCTGCAAAAATTTCCATGAACAAACATTAGTTTGCCACCATTATGCTCAGTAGTAGAATAAAACCTCAACACATAATCAGAAGTTTCAAAGGGTTTCGAGGCTCCATCTCAATCCCCACCATAAAATTAATTGGTACTAAGTGAAGCTGCCCCAATATGATTTAAGTCAATTTTCATTTAAACGCCCAGAGGTTCAGCGCGAACATTCCACAGAGGATATAGAGGATCCCACATATGCCATAATCCAATCCGAGTTCTGATATCTCCAATTTAAAATCAACTGGTGCTAAAAGGTGAAGTTGGCCCAAGTCTTACACGGTATGTAACTCAATTTTGAATTTGAAAAAGCAGCACTGCATTGCACATAACAAACTTCACAGAATCTGATGAGCTACCAATAATGTACCAATGCGATCATAATATACAAACAACTACGAAGAAGAGTTCATTCAAGCCAAATTCTGCCAGTATGATCCGTAGACGAGAAAAAACAATGAGAGCATACCCTTCGAGAGGCAGACTTTGAAGAAGAACCAAGAGATATGGGAAGAGAGAGGGCCGCAGCAGTAGCAGCAACGGAGGACATGTTGAGTTAACTCAGTTGAAAGATACAAAGGACAGAGACGTTAGAACCGGTAGCAGAGAAAAGGAGGAAAAAATCCGATAAATTTTGGTGGGACGGATTTTATATTTTATGGTGGCCGGAGATTTTAAGATGTTGTTGATAAGTGGCCAGTGCTTCCCGCGATCCTGCTCTACCTTCCATTGCTTGCCACGTGTACGCGCCTGGGTACCCTCGGTTTTCCACGTGGCGCATCTTCTCTCCACATGCTCTCCTCAGTCGTACGCCGTCGTACTGGGAAAATGCCAGATTTTCCTTATCACATTGATGATGACAAGGCATATCCATAGTCGATCCAACAAACCCTTCCCAATACACAGCTAGAGATAACATGGAGGCGTAGTAATTTGGGTCAAATTTAGGGTGCCAACACAAACTTTGCTGATTTGAAGCCATTTTAATGGTTTCTCTCACAAAAATCCTATCTTTGCCCTTCAATTTTCTTTTTCCTATGTTTGAAAGAGTCCGTAACTTGAAAAATGGTCTTTCCACTAGTGTAGGAAGGAGCCGTCAAAAGTGGTTCTATCGAATCAGAGAAGATACTTTAGAACCGCCTTCTCTAATTCTGTCTTTGATCGATTTCGATTAAAGGCGGTTCAAATAAAACCTATTAAAGGGATCGGAAACAGTTTTCGAACTCGGGAACTAATTCTTACATTGCAGTGAGGAAGACCGAGAACAGCAACCCAGAATAACAACGATCGTTCCAACACCAATACAAATGCAACAAGAACAGTAAAAGAACAACAACGACGCACAGCTTCCTTCGGCGTCGGTGTGTCGATCGTTCCATCTCCGGTGGAGGCCTTCGACGACACCGCGACAAAAGCAATCTCTAGTGAGCCTTCAAGGCGAACGACAGAGGCAAATGGCGGTGTCGAATCGATCTCCAGCGAGCCTTTGGCGGTGTCGATTGATCTACACCGTCTCTGGCTTCACGGCGAATGACGGATCCAATCGGCGGATAGAGCTTTTCGACGAATGGCGGAGGCGAGCTTCAAGGCGGAATTCACAGCGAAGGAGACTGATAGAAGCGTGGAGGCGAGCTTCACGGCGGAGCTTCCCGGCGCGGTGGAAGCGTGAGGTTGGATGAAGGACTGGTAGCGGCGATAGCAGTAGGAGATCGTAAATTTTATGAAATCTAATTGAAAGGTAGATCAATAAGGTTGAACTAAAATTTAGAGAGAAGAAAAGTTGTTTGAGAGTAAATTTAAGCAAGGGATTCGAAAACCATGGTTAATTTGTTACAGGCACAAAAGGGGCTCCACTCTATTACTTGTTTTGATCCGCTATGAAAATGATAGAAACTGAAAAGCCAATAAGATAATTACAAGTGGATTTGGAATTAAAAAAACAAACAAAGCAAGAAATAAGTAAACGAGCTATTCCCGCCAAGTTTTCCATTGAAAATTTTCCGCCAAGCTTGGATTCGAAGATTAAAATCCAGACTGAGCTTCCTGCTTTATGTCTTCAAGAATCAAGTTAGTCTTCAGCCCCTCCTCAATCTAGAATGGAGAGAAGAATCGAAAGTTCGGATTGACCAAGTTGAGAAGAAAGGCTGATGTAGGAAGAAGCTTGATGAACACATCAACAAGCTGTAACTCAGAAGGAACCTTTGTGGGCAAAAGAAAACACGTTAAGTAGTAATCCCGAACTGGATGATAGTCAATCTCCAAGTGTTTAGTGCGCTCATGGAAAACTGGGTTGGTAGAGATGTAAATAACAGCCTTGTTGTCACAGTACAATGGCAGAGGAAACTCTAAAGGAAGATAAAGATCTGAGTTAAGGAAGTTGATCCATTTGAGCTCACAAGCTGTCATGGACATGGTTTTATACTCAGACTCGGCAGAGGATTTAGAAATAGTTGATTGTGTATTAGATTTCCAGGAGATAATAGAAGAACCAAGGAGGATGGAAAATACAGTAACAGATCTCCTGGAATTGGTGCATTTACTCTAGTATGCAACGCAGTAGGCTGTGGTAGTGGGATTAGTATCAGCATGATAGACAAGGCCATGAGAGAGACAAAACGGGAGGTACTTGACAATGTGAAGAACAACCTTCAACTGATGAAAAGTAGGAGACTGAACAAACTGTGAAAAATGATGTACAAAATAGGTTAGGTGAGATCGGGTGAAGCTGAGATATAGGAGTCTCCTAATTAACCTCTAGTATACACGGGGATAAAACAAGAGGAGAAGTGTCATCATCTCTCTAAGTGAGAGGAAGAGGTGTGGCAGAAGGTGTTGATTGAGTTAGGCTACATTCATGAATGATGTCTATAACATATTTGTTCTAACTGAGGAAAACACCAGCAGAAGATCTTGCAAGCTCAATACCCAACAAAAACATGGCATCCTGAAGATCTTTGATGGTGAAGGCCTCATGGAGAGAGGATTTAACATGATTAATGTCATGTAAAGAGTCCCCAAACAATAGTACATCATCCACATAAACTATGACAGCAAAAAAAGTGTGAGATCTGATTTTGTAAAAGATATAGTAGTCATGTGGGGACTCTGAAAACCCAAGAGAGACTAGGTGACCAGTAAATCTTTTGTTCCACTGTCTTGAGGCATATTTAAGGCCATAAAGACTTTTCTTGAGTCTGCAAACTAGGTTTGGTAAGGGTAGTGAATAACCTGGTGGAGGAGTCATGCATGCTATTTCATCAAGATTGCCATGCAAAAAGGCATTGTTAATGTCAATCTGATGGATGAACAAATACCTAGAAGTAGCAAGAGAAAACAGTTAATCTGATAGTCACTGCCTTAGCAACTGGAGAAAATACTTCAAAATAATCAACAACCTTAAGTTGATTGTATCATTTGGCAACTAATATGGCTTTGTATCTAGCCATAGTTCCATCAGGATTGCATTTTACTTTATATACCCATTTAGATCCCCACACGTTTTTTACCAGGAGGAAGTGAAACAAGATCCTAGGTCTGCTTTCTTTCTAGGGCCTGAATCTCTTCATGCATTTCTTTCACCCATTCTAGGTTTTGATTAGCCCGTGTGAAAGAATGTGGCTTATTAATAGCAGTATTAATGCTAAGGAATGAGATATAGGCTGGGGTAAAACATGGAATGGATGTTGAATCAGTGACTGAATTGAGTATGAAATCCTTTGTTCAGGCTGGAGGTTTTCTGATCCCGGGGGCAAAGGGGTGTAATCAAAAGACTGAGTGGGATAACAAGAAGAAATGGAAGGATCTGAAAGAGCTGGGGGATAGGGACAGGTGAGTGAAGAGGGTAATGATTCAAATCAAGAGAAAAGGAGAACGTCTTATCAGGAGTTGGAGTTGATGGTTTAGGGGTAGATAAGAAGGCAGATCAGAAGATGTATGGCATGGATAAGGAAAAGGACTGGGAATAGTATGATCATGATGGATTGGAGTAGAAGAGGACTAATCATAAGATGACAAAATAGATAAGTTCTTGTAAGGAATTTGATCCTCAAAGAATTGAACATCTCTAGACACTACAACCCTTTTGTTTGTGAGATCAAAAAGTTTATAGGACCCCTTTCCTGGAGGATGTCCTAGAAAGAAACAAGTATAAGCTCTTTGGATAAACTTATCTTTGTTAGGGGAGGTATTGGCTGCAAATGCTAAGCACCCAAAAACTCAGGGAATCTGATAATCAGGTAGTTTACCAGACAAGTATTCATAGGGGGATTTCCATTTAAGAACTGAAGAGGGAAGTCTATTGATGAGGTATGTTGCAGTCAGAATGACATCCACCTATAAGTGTTTAAGTAAGTGAGAGTGGAAGAGAATGGCTTTGGCAACTTGCAGTAGGTTTCTGTGTTTTCTCTCCGCTATGCCGTTTTGTTGGGGAGTATATACACAAGATATTTGATGAATAATTCCATGATTAGTAAAGAGTGTCAAACACTCAGAGTTGAGGAATTCTGTCCCATTGTCTGATCTGATCACTTTAACAGTCAGGTTCAATTGGTTCTCAATTATAGCAACGAAGGTTTTGAGAAGACAAGAAGTTTGGTCTTTTGTCTTGATCAGAAATGTCCAAGTACTTCTAATATAGTCTTCAATCATATTACGAAAGTACTTGGAAGCATTATGGCTGGATATTTTATAGGGTCTTCATAGGTCAACATGAATGAGATCAAAGAGATTATCAGAAGATGTAACACTATTTGGAAAAGGAATGGACTGATAAAGCATGGAATTTTTTTTGAAATACAATCAACATCAGCATTCAACTTCAGCATTACATATTTGGAAGGATGACCTAATCTATAGTGCCAGTTTAACTTGGAATTTGAAATAAAATCTATCATATAAACTCTAGATTTTTTAGAAGAGAAATACAATTTTCCCTAAGCATTTGATCCGTGAAGCTAGAACCGAAGGACTTCTTCTTCAGGGAGAAAAGGTTATTGAATTCTTTTACTACTGGAAGAACCTATTTAGTCTCGTGGTCCTGCAGTAGACAGAAAGAACAAAAGAAATGTGTGTCTATGAGAGCGACATTAGCTAGCTTATGAACATATATCATATTGCATTTGAAGTCAAGGATGCACAATACAGTTTGATGAGTTAGGCTGGGATGAATGATCACGGATCCTATAAACTGAACTTGTTTAGGTGAGTGATCATGCATATAAACAGGGGTATTGGTTATAGTGTGGACAAGATTTGAAAGGTATTTGGGAGAAGTACACCTGTGATTTGTGGAACCACTATCCAATATCCCCTAGTCACATTCAAACAAAAAAATTATCACCATAGGAATGTGTTGAAACAATACCTGAGAAATCCTGATAGTTTGCAAAGCTTACTGACTGAGAGTCTGGCATTGGCTGATCAATCTTTGCTTTTCCCTTCATCAATCTATCCACCTATATTTGTAAGTTTTCCACCATTTCCTGGAGATTTAACTAATTAGTGTCCAAGGAAAAATCCTAAAACTCTCCAGCTCTATGTGCCACCTGAGTGCCCAAGAATTTGTTCCTCACTAAGGTGTCTCGGCTCCCTTCCCACCAGTATGGGTAGCCATGGAGTTTGAAGCAAGTGTTCTTCAGATGCTCAAGTGCACCAAAATGATCACACTTTAAATCTAGCCTTTTCACTTTCCTTCTAACTGCACCACCTCTGCCTACAGTAGCCGGTTTCTCAAAGCTTTTTCCCTTTGATAATTTTGTTTTACTAGTCTGAAGCTCTTAAAAACCATGGATGAATTTCTCTGGACATCCTGATGCTCATCATAAACACTGTTTTGTTTCTCAAATTTACTAATCATAGAGTGCTCTGCACCTTTATGCATGTGTTAACCAGTGCATTTGACATGTTTGTTATAATACTTTGTTTGGTTGATTGCTAGTTTTAGTTAGGTTTACATTACAAAGGGTTTAGATGACCGTTGTTGGTTTTCTTATCTAAATCCCGGGGTTTGTAGATTTAATTGTATCTGATGGACACTTTCTCCTTACAAGAACCTAGATCATCTTTTGTAAGCCTACTAGTAGGTTGCACATGAGCACTTATAGAAGGCTAATCGCAAGGGTGGTAGTACATATTTCAAGTCCATTCACAAGGATGTTAGTAGAAAGAAGACCACAAATCAAAACGTGGTAGTAGATGGAATGAAGCCGAAAGAAGAAGGGAATCAAAGTGAAAAATTTCTAGACTTTGACGGCCGCAACAGATAATACGGTTGTTCCAGGGGCCCTAAGCTTGGGCCGTGCCAGCCAGCATGGTCGTGCCACAGACATTCAATATGAGCTGTTTGCCCCAACATGACTTGTGTCAGCCCAAACCTTTCTGAGGCTAAGTATAGACATGGGCTGTGCTCTTTTACACTGCCCATTTCGATTCATTTCTAACATTTGAAGATGAGTCTACAGGGTATGAAGATTGACACGGCTGCACAATCGTTTAACTCAGAAATTGACACCCAGCCGACGGCCCGCAAGGATTTACACGGTCCGCGGTGTTCAATTGATCAAGAAGAGATTCCAGCTGATAGCCTTGCCCAAAGAACACAGTCGTAATTATAAAAGAGGCCCAGACAGAATTCTAGCCGATGGTCCATGTAAGCAAGCATAAGTTATGCCAGACCCATGCGGCATGATCGTGCCACACCCACTTAGTAAGACCATGCCTGCCACCACTGCCCGTGCTAAATTTGGTTGCTAGGATTTTTGGCCATAGTTTGGACCTTTTTCAAGGCCCATTTCTCTACTACTATATCTAGGAGCCTATGTGTACCAGGGTTGAAGTTTGGTTCATTTTATTTTCATTATCCTAAGAGTAGGTAGAGAGAGAAAGGGATTGGCCCTTCCTTCTAATTTATTTTCTTCTTTTTTTGCTCAAGGGTAATGAATCCAATGAAATTTTTAGGTTTAATACTTAGGGAACAGTATTTAGCTTGGGGTTAATATTTATATTTGTGAATTGGTATTTTTGGGAGATTCTATAGATCTACCTTTCCTATTATGCTTATGAATATTATGTTGGCTTGTTCATTACATTTTTTTAATTGTATGGCTGTCACACTAAGAAGGCACACACCGTAGTCTAATTTCATGTTGGCACATTTAATGATATCCTTCGGGGAAGAGAAACCTAGATGTAATAGTGGTAGCAGGGTCCGAGATCCTATGAGTGTGTCCATGTAGGCCGCCGAGTTACTGTTACGGTGATTGTACACTAGTCTTAGTTGGAAATTTGCTTGAACGGTTACCGATAGAGATAGACTTAGTAGTAAACTAGGGTTAGTGTAATTCACAATCTTAGAGTCAACGACAAGGTTCCTATCCCTCTGCCTCTGTAGGCCTTAGGATAAGTAGCCGTAGAAGGGTGCCCGGGATGTAATAGCACGAGAAAGAATAAGACATGCAAAAATTGCTGGGCCGTTGTGCACTTCCCTAATTATGGAGGTGGCGCCGATGGAAGAAAACACGTGCACCCTTATGTAATAGATAGGAGGTAGTGTTGACCATCGACTACACTACATGTCATAAGCATTAGGATGGATTCATATGTCTTGAATATTATTGAATCTAGGATCATAACATATTACCAATCATGTTAAACAAATATTCCCAAGTCCAAGCGACATATAGTTTTACTCTCTTGAGCTCTTGCATGCTTGTAGTTGTTAGATAACACCCCCCAAACCTGTTTTGCAACATTAGCTATTCCAAACACATGATTGGATTGATGACTCAATTGCTGCTTTGTATTATTAACTTTTTAATTCATAGCATCTCTGTGAATGACCCCAGTCTTGCACACCTCCCGTGAAAAAAAGTTGTGTGTTTATTAGCGATCCCGAAGGGAGGCGGGACACTCTCGCCTCGAAGAGTTGGACACTCCCTTACAGAAATGTCATTACTGCAATTATGGAGAAGAAGAAGGTTTCCATCAAATCAAAAGAGAAGATCTAGGCTAAGTACTACGATTTGAACTATTTCGAGCAAAAGCATTGGCATTGGCAGACAGGGACGTGATTGATTGCAATGCTATCAAGGGAAATCAGGATATTTCTCCCACATATGGGCCTGAGATGACTCCATCGGCTTCCACAGCAGGGGATCCTGCCCCCACCAGTACTCCTGCTTCGCGATCGGGTATGAAAGTTTTTAGTTTCATGGTTATTACTAATTTTTTATTATTTAAAATTTATTTTAACTTATATTTATTCTCACAGGACTTAAACATAGCGCCTATGGCATTCTCCTTAAGGACGTGGCCGAGACCAAGGCCCTGGCACAGCGCATTGAGCACAACATGCTTAAGCTTATGGATGAATTGGCAGGGCTGAAGTCTATGATTTCCTTTGTGATCAATGCACCTGGGAATGAATAGGATGGCCTTGAAACCACAAATAATGGAGAAGGGTCTAGCAGTGGTGAATCCTAGTCTTGCACTGAGAAGTCGGAGGCTAATTCTCAAGACGATGGAAATAGTTCATTGGAAAACAATTTCATCCCACCCTGTTACCGCCGCATTGATTTCCATGGATGTTAGTTTTTTGTACATGATGATGACTCTTTGTTTGGATTTTAATGGGATATTTGGTCTTTAGTTTTAATCGTAATTTGATGGGATATTTTCTGGATATTGTATGGTAGCATTATGTGTTTTGGATAACCTTACTTTAATTTTACAAATTTAGTTTGATTAAATTTGAGATTGGCTATTGTGAACTTAGAATAGGATATTTATATTGTACATTCCAAGTTCTGGCTACATTGGTTAACTATTGTTGATTTATTCGGTATGGTGGACTAGTGCGACTTTGACCTTCATTTGAACATATGATGTCGAGTTTTCCGACATGTTATCGACTATCGTGAAATATCACATGAATAAAATTATTTAATTGAATTTAGGCACTGGTTTGGACCGAGGAACATGTACAACATTGCACATGGGAACAAGCGACGTTGCCCCTAACGTCGAGAGGAATTTGGTCCAACCGAACAATAAAGCGAAGTCAATCATCACATGATTGACTATTAATGCTAGGTCGTAGCCATGTTGCAGACGTCGTAACTACGTCGGTTATACTATTTACTTTGAATTTGATAAATATTTACCACTGTTATCATAAAACTGTGGTGAAAAGCATATTATTTACCTCAATTTTTTAATCAAGGTAAAGAATATTATTTACTTCGAAAAAATATAACGAAGGTAAACGAAATTTTTACCTCGGTTATTTGACCTAAGCAAAAACCGAGGTGAAAGGGGCAAAGTAATGGCTCCAGTTTCTTGTAGTGCTTGAAGGCAAGTTTCTATGGTTTGAATTCCTTTTCCTTTATGAGCTGGTACCTGTTGAGTAGAGTTAGATTTTCTCTTGACAATAGGAATGTAATTTTTTTCTTTAGTTGAAACATTAGAAGAAGAAGGATTACCCTCTTTACATGATAACCTTCCCCGTTCAATTGAGCGGGTAACCTCTTTACCTTGGATAAAATTGTTTAGATCTTCCTTGGACATCTAAGAACCAAAAGAAGATCTTGTTGAATCAAATCTGCAAGAGGCAATTGCTTGTCCTATAAACAAGAATCTGGAGCCACTTCATATTCAAGATATTGCCAGAATTCAGTATCTATAAATCTTAGCCAAATCCTTTCCCGTAAAGGCATCGTTATATCAATCTCTACGCAATCTTTAGCCACATGGGGGTCAAGTTCGATTCAACGTAGCCTTATAAAATTTCACTACAGTGCCAATTAAACTTCCAATAGAAAGCATAACTCATTCATCAAAAAATTGCTGCGAGAATCCGTATAACGCTACCCGTATTTGAACTATTGGAGAATCTGCGTTTGGATTAAAGTTTGACATCCATTTTGTGATCCTAATCGAATAAACCCTAAAATTCTAGACCTAGTGCATCCATCATCTATAATAGTTATCTGGTAAGTAGAAATGAATTAAAACCTGACTATTGTCAAGCAGGTAAATGTCAGTGTGACCCTTGAAACTAGGCGTTTGGAAATCTTTTCTCAATTTTTCATTTGCGGATAATTTCTAGAGAATTTTCGCACAAGAATCCATTGCAGAGATGCTTCCAGCTGCTCGAATTCCTCATTTATAAATCAAATCATAGGTCCCCCATATCAACATTTTTTTTCATATAGATTGAAGGATAATCTGTTCGGTTTGTGGTTCAGAGTATCGACAAGTGTCTTTTTGAGCATCTAAGCATAGGAAAAGGGAGGAATCAATAAAGTTTGAGTGTGACTTAATTTTATTATAACCTTAAAAAATTAATGGTGTAAAAGGTGGTGCACTGAAGTGAAACAACAAGTGCATAACTTAGCATATATTAGTTGCAATAAGAAAGAAGCAAAAGAAAACATTAGTTTCTAATTATGATCCTATTTTTAATGATATTGTGGGTAAGAAATATTTTATTTTGCAATCAAAACCGCCTAAGAAAAATGAAGAAAAAAATTTATCTCCACATGAAATCATGAATTGCCAACAATAAACATCAACCATGCATTTGTAAATCACATGCCATACTTAACCAAATACAACACTATGAATGTTTTCAATGTATATTCTTCAAGACGAGTACAATTTATATAATTATAGAATCCTCGTGATTATATATTTAACTTTTTTAAACTCAAACATTTAATAAAATTAATTAACTTAAAGTAATATGCTACACTTAAAGTAATATGAACAGTTCATACACTATTTTTTTTTACATTGTAGTGAAATTATAGAACCTTAGTTTGGGAGTGCCCGTAAGGCTATGCCTTCTAAGAGTACAAGAAATATATATGCCATGAAGAAACTGGAGAAGTCGGACATATTGAGTGGAAGACAAGTGAGAATTGGTTAATTTTTACAAAATTTACTCCAATGAGTTTATTTTCACATCTTACTCAGCCTATTTATTTGTAATTCATGCGTAAATTTTCAAGAAAACTAAAAAAAATGTAAAATTCACTAAATCTTTGCAACTATAGCCTACATTACAAAAGAAAATATTTAAAGCTTACAAGACTTTTACTTTATATCTGAGACCAATCAACAATTATGTTAGGTAACTTTGGAAATTTTTGTCCTCAACGAATATGATTAGAATAAAGAACTAGGACCGATGAAAGATTTAAGTGTGATCAATCCTTTTGAACAAACAAAACTTTATCATTAAAACGAATGCAAAAAGTAATGTCCCATCTCTTTCCACCAAGTACATTGAGTAGTTCAGACACAAATACTAGCCACGAGCCAGAGAAGAATTATTAATTACACCAACGACCACATCAAACACAACTGATGTATTAGTTGCTAGTGTTAATTTCTAAAATTACCAATTTTACATGTACTATTTATACATGCGATTAATGGTCATGTTTTCTAGGGAATATGTGCAAGTATTAGGCAAGTTTCCAAAAGTATAATTAATTATATTTAATGTTTCAGTGTTAATAAAGTATACATTATAGTCACAAGGGTTATATATTTTCATTAACCTTACACATCTTGAAGACTATAGAATAAGAACATTGTTAGTGTTGTATTTGGTTGACTACGGTATGTGATTTACAATTGTGTTGTTGAAAATATTGTTAAATACATTAGTTAAAATATTGTGATTTAGTTTAATTTTTTTTAAATCATGCGATTTAGTTTAGTTTAGGATTCCGATTTAGATAGATTTTCCTAATTGGGTTGAAACGTTTTGAACAATTTTCCATATTTGAGTTTGGTTTTTTCTTTTGTAAATGTTACACATCCACTCTATAATAAATTGTATGGATCCTCTTATTTGTAGAAAGCCCACACTCGGGTAGTAGGTGATCTCAATGCGTTTCACTACTTTTAGGTGCCTAGATTCCGGGTCTCATTGGGGGAACTATTTAGCCTTTCAATGAAAAGGAGATTTTGTGATTTTTTTTGTTGGTCTTGAAAGCTGCAGCTTTATTATGTGTCTATCCCTAGTTAGAAAGAATGCAAAAAATTTGCAATATCAATTTTTTCATAACGGAAATACAGTTAACAAAAGCATCACAGTTAGAACATAATTTTTAGCATGTTGTGCATCTTTCTCAACGCAACTAGTGTATGCTCAACTACCTACTTGATGTATTGCTTCATTGCACCACCTTTTACACCATTACTTTTAGGCCGTGACGAAGCAGACTACCCCCAGCGTCAGTCTGGGGTCTGATATCCGAGTCACAGTTTTCATATATTTTTTGCATTAAAAGAAGCACAAGATTTACCGTGTACAACTAAAACCTTAATATTGTTGGTGTTGCTCCGGTACATCAAACTTCGTAGGAATTGGTGTTGAAAATTCATATAGATAGCTAAAACAAGGATAAAAATAAACAAAACCAACCAATTAATTCAAACTTAAGAGATTAGTAGTCGAATGTGCATATTTTGTGCAAACCACCACCTCAAACTACACAGGAAACCTTACTATCAAACTCACAAGACCGATATTAACCTATTAAAATTTAGTGCAAAATGTCACTGAAAATTAAATAGTTTTGAGTTGTAATTGCCCGCTGTTTAAGCTTCTCAAGAGAATTACCACATGAAGTATTTTTCTGTGGGCTCGTTCATGAACAAAAGTTGAAGTTTGACTTCTACCATGATTTAAACTATTTTATTTTAAGTTCATGTATGAATTTAAAGTAAGATGATTTTTTTTGCATTTTTTTATATTGTAGTGAAATTATAAAACCTTATCTTGGGAGTGCACGTATGGTTATGCCCGACTAAGAGTACAAGAAAAATATATGCCATGAAGACACTGAAGAAATCATACATACTGAGTGGACAACAGGTGAGAATTGGTTAGTTATTGACAAACTTTACTCCAATGGATTTATTTTCACATCTTAATTAGCCTATTTTGATGTAGTTCATGGGCTAATATTTTTAAATAAAATTTAAAAAATGGAAAAATAACCTAAATCTTTGCAACTATACCCTACATTAAAATAGGAAATATTAAAAGTTAATAGGAATTTTACTTTACATCTAACACCATTCAACAATCAGGTTAGCTAACCTTGGAAGAGGTTGACTTCAACGAATATGTTGGAATAAGGAAATAGGACCAATGAAAGAGGTAAGCGCGATTGATACTTTTAAACAACCAGAAATTCATCATTAAAAAGAATGCAAAAGGTAATTTCCCGTCTCTTTCCGCCAAGTACACTGAGTAGTTGTGACACAAGTTCTAGCCGCGAGCCAGATACGAATTATTAGGTACACCAACAACCACATCAAACACACAATTGATGTATTAGTTGCTACTCTTAATTTCTAGTATTAATAATTTTACATATCCTATTTTATGTGCGTTTAATAGGCATGTTTACAAATGTTACCACAATATGTCATTTACAAATGTGATGTTGAAAATATTGTTAAATACAATAGTTAAAATATATTGATTTAGTTTAGATTTTTTTTTTAAAATCATATGACTTAGTTTAGTTTGGGATTCCGGTTTAGATATATTTTCCTAATTGGGATAAAACGTTTTG
Source organism: Rubia tinctorum (assembly GCA_032355605.1). NCBI lineage: Eukaryota > Viridiplantae > Streptophyta > Magnoliopsida > Gentianales > Rubiaceae > Rubia > Rubia tinctorum. Next base: position 7,964,454 of record JAULKM010000002.1, read on the forward strand.
AACAATTTCTAAATTAAGTTGAGTTTGGGTTTTTCTTTTGTAAATATTATATATTCACACTATTTGTATATTGTATGGATCCTCTTATCTATAAAAATACCTAGATCTTGTTGTAGGTGATCTCATTGTGTTAATCAGACACTAATGTCCATATACATCTTGTTAGTTATTTATTTATTTCAAAAAAAATTATAACTAATGTGAAAAAATTCCCAATTTTAAGGTACATGTATTTTATGTATAATAAAAAGAAGGGATGGGTAGATACATGTGCCCTGTTATGACTAAACAAATTGATTGTACAAACCAAGAGAAAATCGACTACATTCACAAAAGCTTTGTAAGGAAGAATGCATAATTATTCCTTGCGACCTATATTGAAAGGTTATAGTTACGATCTTCATTAGGTTTCAAACATTATTTATGCATTTTAATGAACATTAAATTATTATTTTTAGGTACCATAGGCAATTGATCATGATTGTTCATGCAAAGAAAGGAGTTTATTGGATGGACCCATTGCACTTCCAACCATTCGAAGTATTTGTCAAGATTTTGGAGTCTGCTATGAAGGACACTAGCAATGATGGTGCAAACAAATTTCAAGTCGTCGAAATCTAGGTATAATACGGTACAATTACTTTTTATTTTCCAATAGGATTTATTAATGTATTTCTAGACGTTTCAAATTGTTAAAAATATTTTAAATTAGTACAAAAATAAGCACAAACTTGAGAGCGTGGCTATTACGTAATGTTGTGCTCAATATAATGCTTAGAAGATGTAAAGTTGTATTTACTTAAAATTGACAAGGTAATTATACATTTATTTATACTAGACATTAATAATGTCTCAATCTTAAAATAATATTTGCTACTAACTTGTTACTCATAGGTTCTTCCAAAGGCAATAAAGCCCTATTCGAGAGAAGACATCAACAATACAAGGAGTTGTTTGGCTAGGCATCTCATTCTCAACCGCTCAGCAACTCTTTGGAACCCTAACTTGGTAGAGTAACACAATTTTGGAAAATTAGTGTGATGTGAAAAATCGGAATAGAAATGTATTTGATTTCTATTCCTATCTATAGATTATTACTTAGTTAGCATTATATATAATTTTTTGTTAGCTTGTAGAATAATTCTATGTATTGGGTTACAATTGTAGCTGTTGAATGATGTCGAATTTGAGTTGGGAAAATGAATGAAAAATAGTATCTTTATCATTGGAGTCGTGTGGAGTTCAGAAATTATAAACCAATTAGGCTGTTCAATATCATTCGAGCCGAATAGCATTATGAACTCAGAAGTCAAATTGATAAAAAAATAAAGAGAGTGGATGAATTTACACAGGAGGATGGGAGGTCATCTCCGTACCTCTCAAAGATACTATTTTAAGCTCCTTTTGCTTACTAATTACAATTAAGTAGATAGTGGAAAGTCGGGGTCGTCCACAGAGACAATGGATATTTCCAAGCGTTTTCTCATATAATGGTAAATACTACGCTAGATATAGATATATGCATACATATAAAAGCACATAAAGGGGAGGTTTTTGGATTGTTTTTCTAAGTTAACAATTGAAAGACAAGTTACACTATTAAACCATACAATTTACTAATTAAGCTACAAATACTAAAACGATGTTAAACACTAATTATGGGATCTTGGAGGCATTTGACTTCTACTTCCAAACCTTCTATCTATCATTGAACATATAATCTATTTAACACCTTAACTACTTGTTGTGAAGATAAATCTTCTCTCATTCTTTGATAGGTTTACAAGAATGAATCCGACATCTCTCGCTAAACCTCACTAATGACCCCTTTAGTCGTTCAACGCCTAAAGGTATCCCATTAATGGCATTAAG
>JAULKM010000002.1:7966425-7979018 GCA_032355605.1 Rubia tinctorum
TCCAGCTCACCATGATAAGGACATTGTATTCGACCATCTTTTACTGAACCCAAGTCAAGTGGACAGGCTCTGTGGGCGCAAGTGTTACGGACACAGCCAGGTTTTCCATCTTTACCACGAAAGATAACCCATGGTTCTTCGAAGCAGTCAATTGGCACCTAAAATAATATTACATAAATGGAAATCACAAGGGATCATCAGCAACTAAGTCAGCTTATACTCCCAGGCATAAATACAAGCCTATTAATGATGCACAAATACTGATACATGGATGAAGATTTTCATTCCCATATTGTTGTATAATTGTGAGACAGATGGAGGAACTAATCATGGAGTGGTATCAAACTTTGTTGTTTCCATAATGGCTGTAAGCAAATATAGATTTACTTTGAAAATGTTGAAATCAACTAACCATCGTATCATCCTTCAGGTCTGAAGAGAAAGCAATAGGGTACCAGAAGTTTTTCAACCGAGCATTATAAGGCTGGACAGGACCAGAAACATTCAGGTTTCTCTTTTGCAGCTTACGATTTACATTTTCATACGATTCTTCAGAAGTACTGGGGGAAGAGTCCAGGCGATTGTCTTCTGAGCTCGGCGTGTCTTGAATCAGCTTATCATTCACCAATGTTTCCATGTAAGCTAGTTTATCCAAAGCAGCTTCCACCCTCGATTCAGATATATGCACCTATCGATTTTAGTTATAAAGTCATTAGAATTGGGATTGAAAACCATGCCAAGAAAGCTGTCAATGAGAAAAACAACTGAGGAATGAAACTGGAGCTATTGCCCTATTAGAGCAATAGGATGCAATATGCGCGTGGATTCATATAGAAACATGAACCATGACCACTGGAGAATTATTGCCTTATTTGGGGAATTAACCGATAACAATACCCAAGTACAGATATAAACAGACCAAACTCTTTTATACCTGTTTGTGAGCATTACTGAGCTCTTCTTGCAAGTCTGCAAGTTCCTTCTTCATAGTCCCAATTGACTTAAATTCACGAGCAAGGGGATTTAATACTTCTACCACCTGCATTAAGATATCTGTAATTAAAAATAGAACCACCTATGAAAATGACTACTGGGTACTCCATATTATCTTGTTTAATCAAATCACAAAATTCACATTTAACTGTTAAAGATGGTAATAAGTATCATTCATATGACAGTGGTCACGGAGTTTTATAAACCATGGAACAGCTCAAACACACTATGTTCACCTTTTTCTTCAAGAAATTAAACATTCTAAGATAGCAACCAAGAATGCTGTTCATTTATGACACAGAAGCAGAAATCAACCAGATTCTGCTGGCTTACTTGCATTAAAGCAAGATTAGTCATGTGATTATGAAAGACTCAGTAGGTAAGCCGCTAAATATATACCTTCTCATGCAGGAGCATGATAGCAAAGACATCTTGCCGCGCCCGCCAATCACAGTACTGTATGTCATATCTAGCAACTTCCAATGCCTGATTCGCATCCAAGAACTTCCCTTTGTATTGGGGAACCTTGGACCTTGGATCCTCAACATGTAAAAGAGGATACCACGGGCTTTTCTTGTCAACAGACGTCCCCTCCTCTCCAAACACTGCAAATACTCTAAAGGCGCCTCTACCCAACTGCAAAAATTTCCAAAAAGAAACATTAGTTTGCCACCATCATGCTTAGTAGTAGAATAAAACCTCAACACATAATCAGAAGATTCAAAGGGTTTCGAGACTCCATCTCAATCCCCACCATAAAATTAATTAGTACTAAGTGAAGCTGCCCCCATATCATTTAAGTCAATTTTCATTTAAACGCCCACTGAGGTTCAGCGCGAGCATTCCACAGAGGATAAAGAGGATCCCACATATGCCATAATCCAATCTGAGTTCTGATATCATGTTGAACGATAACTCCAATTCAAAATCAACTGGTGTTAAAAGGTGAAGTTGGCCAAAATCTTATACAGTATGTAAATTTTGAATTTGAAAAAGCAGCACTGCATTACACATAACAAACTTCACAGAATCTGATGAGCTACTAATAATGTGCCAGTGCGATCATAATATACAAACAGCTACGAAGACGTGTTCATTCAAGCCAAATTCTACCAGTATGACCCGTAGACGAGAAAAAACAATGAAAGCATACCCTTCTGGAGGCAGACTTTGAAGAAGAACCAAGAGATATGGGAAGAGAGAGGGCCGCAGCAGTAGCAGCAACGGAGGACATGCTGAGTTAACTTAGTTGAAAGATACAAAGGACAAAGACGTTAGACCCAGTAGCAGAGAAAAGGAAGAAAAAATCTGATAAATTTTGGTGGGACGGATTTTATATTTTATGGTGGCCGGAGATTTTGAGATGTTGTTGATAAGTGGGCAGTGTTTCCCGCGATCCTGCTCTACCTTCCATTGCTTGCCACGTGTACGCGAGTGGGTACCCCCGGTTTTCCACGTGGCGCGTCTTCTCTCCACATGCTCTCCTCAGTCGTACGCCGTCGTACTGGGAAAATGCCAGATTTTCTTTATCACATTGATGACACGGCATATCCATAGTCCATCCAACAAACCCTTCCCAATACACGGTAAGAGATAACATGGAGGAGTGGTAATTTGGGTCAAATTCAGGGTGCCAACACAAACTTTGCTGATTCAGAGCAATTTAAATGGTTTCTCTCACCAAAATCCGATTTTTGTGATTCAATCTTCTTTTTCCTATGTTTGAAAGAGTTGAACTTGAAAAACGATCTTTTCGTTAGTGGAGGAAGGGGCCGTTAAAGGTGGTTCTATCGAACCAGATAAACCACTTTAGAACCGTCTTCTTTGGTTCCACTTTTGATCAATTTCGATCAAAGGCGGTTCAAATAACCACCTTTAATAGGATCGGAAACAAATTTTGAACTCGGAAACTATTTCTTACCTTGTAGCGAGGAAAACCCAGAACAGTAACCCAAAACAACAACGATCGTTCCAACACTAATACAAACGCAACAAGAACAACAAAAAAGAACAACAACGACGCGCAACTTCCTTCAACGTCGGTGTGTCGATTGTTCCATCTCCGGCGGAGGCATTCGGCGGCGACGCGACAGAAGAAATTTCCAGCGAGCCTTCACGGCGAATGGAAGAGGTGAACAGAGGTATCGATTGATCTCTAGCGAGCCTTTGCCGGTGTCGATCGATCTCCATCATTTATGGCTTCACAGCGAATCCAATCGGCGGATCGTGCTTCCCGGAAAACTGATGAGGCGAGCTTCACGACAGAATTCACAACGAAGGAGACTGACAGAAGCGTGGAAATGAGCTTCACGACGAAGCTTCTTGACGCGGGGGAAGCTTGAGGTTGTACGAAGGAGTGGCGGCGACGATAGAGGTAGGAGATTGTAAATTTTATGAAATCTAATTGAAAGGTAGATCAATAAGGATGTCCTCAGATTTAGAGAGAGAAGGAAAGGTTCTTGAGAGTGAAGTTATGCAGGGATCGAAATCCATGGTTAATTTGTTACAAGCAGAAAAGTGGCTCTACTCCACATCTTGTACTGATCCGCTATGAAAATGATAGAAAACTGAAAAGCCAATAAGATGATTACAAGTTGATTTAGGATTAAAAAACAAAGGAAGAAAAAAGTAAACGAGCTACATTGTTTTTTTATTCCCGCCAAATTCTTCTTTGAAATTTTGCCACTAAGCTTGTTCGAACATCAAACTCCAGACTGAGCTTGCTGCTTCATGTCTTCAAGAATCAACTTTTTCTTCAGCCCCTCCTCAATCTAGACTGGAGAGAAGAATCGAAAGTTCAGATTGACCAAGTTGAGAAGAAAGGTTGGTGCAAGAAGAAGCTTGGTGAACACATCGGCAAGCTGTAACCTGGAAGGAACCTTTGTGGGCAAAAGAAAACCCTCTAAGTAGTAATCGTTCACTAGATGACACTCAATCTCCAAGTGTTTAGTGCGCTCATGGATAACTGGGTTAGTAGAGATGTAAATAGGAGCCTAGTTGTCACAGTACAATGACTGAGGAAACTCTAAAGGAAGTTGAATATCTGGGGTAAGTAAGATGATCCATTTGAGTTCACAAGCTTTCATGGACATGCTTTTATACTTAGACTCGATAGAGGATTTAGAAATAGTTGATTGTTTCTTAGATTTCCAGGAGATAAGAGAAGAACCATGGAAGATGGAAAATCCAGTGATGGATCTCCTGGAATTGGTGCATTTACTCCAGTCCATGATACAGTAGGCTGTGATAGTGGGATTAGGATCAGCATGATAGAAAAGGCCATAAGAGAGGCAGGACTAGAGGTACCTGACAACGTGAAGAACAACCTTCAAGTGATGAGCAGTAGGAGATAGAACAAACTGTGACAACTGATGCACATAATAGGTCAGGTCTGGTGAAACTGAGGTATAGGAGTCTCCTAATTAACCTCCGGTATACACCTGGATCTGACAAAAAAGGACAATTGTCATCATCTCTCCAAGTGAGAGGAAGAGGTGTGGCAGAAGGTGTTGATTTAATAAGCTATAGTCATGAATGATGCCTAGAAAACTAAGGAAAACACCAGCAGAAGATCTTGCAAGCTCAATGCCCAAGAAAAACTTGGCATCCTGAAGATCTTTGATTGTGAAGGCCTTATGGAGAGAAGATTTAACCTTATTAATGTCATGTAAAGAGTCCCTAAACAATAGTACATCATCCACATAAACTATGACAACCAAAAAGTGTGAGATCTGATTCTGTAAAAGAGATAGTAGTTATGTGGGGACTGTGAAAACGCAAGAGAGAGTAGGTGACCATTAAACCTTTTAGTCCACTGTCTTGAGGCCTGTTTAAGGCCATAAATAATTTTCTTGAGTCTGCAAACTAGGTCTGGTAAGGGTAGTGGATAACCTGGTGAAGGAGTCATGTATGCTATTTCATCAAGATTACCATTCAGAAAAGCATTATTAATGTCAATCTGATCGATGAACCAAGACCCGGAAGCAGCAAGAGAAAATAACGGTCTCATAGTCACTATCTTAGAAACTGGTGAAAATACTTCAAAATAATCAACAACCTCAAGTTAATTGTATCCTTTGGCAGCTAATATTGCTTTGTATTTAGCCACAGTTCCATCAGGACTGCAGTTTACTTTATATACCCATTTAGATCCCACAAGCTTTTTTCTAGGAGGAAGTGAAACAAGATCCTTCGTCTGTTTGATTTCTAGGGCCTGAATCTCTTCATGCATTTATTTCACCCATTATGGGCTTTGATTACCCTGTGTGAAAGAATGTGGCCTATTGATAGCAGTAATGGTGCCAAGGAATGAGATATAGGCTGGGGTAAAACATGGAATAGATGTTGGATTAGTGACTGAACTAAGTATAAAATCCTTTGTCCAGGCTGGAGGTTTTCTGATCCTAATAAGCAAAGGGGTGTAATCAAAAGACTGAGTGGGAGAACTAGAAGAAATGGCAGGATCTGAAAGATCTGAGGATTGGATAGGGGCAGGTGACTGAAGAGAAGAATGATTCAAATCAGGAGAAAAGGAGGATGTCTGATCAGGAGTTGGAGTTGATGGTTGAGGAGGTAGATATGAAGGTAGATCAGAAGATGTATGGCATAGATGAGGAAGAGGACTGGGAATGGTATGATCAGGATGGATTAGAGTAGAAGATGACTTATCATAAGATGACAAAATATATAAGTTCTTGTAAGGAAATTGATCCTCAAAGAATTGAACATCTCTAAACACTATAACCCTTTTGTTCGTGAGATCAAAAAGTTTATAGGCCTTCTAACCTGGAGGATATCCTAGAAAGACACAAGGATAAGGTCCGGGACTAAACTTAACTTTTGAGGGGAGGTATTGGTTGCAAATGCTAAGCACCCAAAAACTCTGGGAGTATGATAATCAAGTGGTTTACCAAACAGGTATTCATAGGGGGATTTCCATTTAATAACTGAAGAGGGAAGTCTATTGATGAGGTATGTTGCAGTTAGAATAACATCTCCCCCAGAAGTGGTTAGGTAAGTGAGAGTGGAAGAGAATGACTCTGGCAACTTGAAGTAGGTGTTTGTGTTTTCTCTCAGCTATATCGTTTTGTTGGGGAGTATATACACAAGATCTTTGATGAATAATTCCAAGATTATTAAAGAGTGTAAAACACTCAGAGTTGAGGAATTCGGTCCCTTTGTCTGATCTGATGACTTTAACTTAATTATAGCAAAGAAGGTTTTGAGAAGACAAGAAGTTCGATCTTTTGTCTTGATCAGAAATGTCCAAGTACTTCTACTATAGTCTTCAACCACAATAAGAAAGTACTTGGAACCATTATGTGTAGATATTTTATAGGGTCCCTATTGGTCAACATGAATAAGATCAAACAGATTATCGAAAGATGTAACACTATTTGGAAAAGGAAGCCTATGCTATTTAGCTAATGGACAGATAAAGCATGGATTTTTTTTTGAAATAGAATCAACGTCAGCATTCAACTTCAGCATTTTATCTTTGGAAAGATGACCTAATCAATAGTGCTTGATTAACTTGGAATTTCAAATAGAATCTGCTAGATAAACTTTGGACTTTTGAGAAAGAAGAGAAATTCCATTTTACCTAAGTATTTGATCTATGAAGCTAGAATCGAGGGACTTCTTCTTCAGCGAGAAAAGACCATTGAATTCTTCTGCTACTGCTAGAACCTATTTAGACTTGTGGTCCTGCAGTAGATAGAAAGAACAAAAGAAATGTGTGTCAATGAGAGAGACCTTAGCAAGATATTAGATAGCATTTGAAGGTCAAAGATGCAAAAAACACTTTGATGAGTTAGGTTGAGATGAATGATCACTGATCCTATAACTGAACTTGTTTGGTTGAGTGGTCATGCATATAAACAGGGGTATTGGTTAAAGTATAGACAAGATTAGAAAGGTATTTGGGAGAAGTCCACATATGGCTTGTGGAACCACTATCCAATATCCACGAGTCACATTCAAATAGAAAATCATCACCACAGGAATGTGTTGAAACAGTACCTGAGAAATCCTGATTGTTTGCAAAGCTTACTAACTGAGGGCCTGGCATTAGCTAATCAATCTTTGCTTTTCCCTTCATTAATCTATTCACCTGCAGTTTTAAGTTTTCCACCATTTCCTGGAGATTCAGTTTAGTAGGGTCCAAGGAAGAATCTTGCAACTCTCCAGCTCTATGTGCCACCTGAGTGCCCAAGAATTTGTTCCTCATTGAGGTGTCTCTGATGCCTTCCCACAATGATCACACTTTCCTTATAACTGTACCATCTGTTTCTACATTAGCTAGTTTCTCATATTTTTCCCTTTTATAGTTTTCTTTTACTGGTCTGAAGCTCTTAAAAACCATGGCTGAATTTCTCTGGACATCCTGATTCTCATCATAAACACTGTTTTGTTTCAAAACTTTGTTAATCACATAGTGATCTACACCTTTATACATGTGTTAACGAATGCATTTGACACGTTTTTATCATGTTTTGTTTAGTTGATTGCTAGTTTTAGTTAGGTTTACATTACAAAGGGTTTAGATGACTGTTGTTGGTTTTCTTATCTAAATCCCGAGTTTCATAGACTTAATTGGATCTAATGGACACTTTGTCCTCATGAGCACCTAGATTTTCTTTTGTGAGCTTACTAGTTGGTTGTTCGTGAGGACTTCGGCGTTATCTTGTGGAAGGCCCTTCGCAAGGGAGGTAGAAGATATTTGAAGGTCATTCATAAGGATGGTAGTAGACATAAGGCCACAAACCAAAAACGTCGTAGTATATGGAATTGAGCCGGGAAAAGGCGTAGTTAAAGTTTAACATTCTCAAGATAGAAAGGTGGCATCAATCGGTACGAAGACAGGCACTAGCCGATGACACCAACTAGCGAGCACCAGTCAACCAACCAGTACCATCCGACACAAACCTACTAACACAGTCATGCCAGCCACATGACCGTGCTATAGGTACCCAATACGGACCGTGCCACAGCCTCTTAGCATGAGCCGTTGGAGCAACACGGCCCGTGTCGTCTCAAATTCTTGGGAGGCTTAGTATGGACACAGACCGTTCCCTTTTACACACCCCATATCGTTTCAATTCTAAATATGTGAAGACCAACCCACGGGATGTGAAGAACGACATGGTCGTGTCACTATTTTTCTTAGAAAATGACTCCCAGCCAACAACCCACAAGAACTCACACGGCCTGTGCTGTTCAATTGATCAAGAAGTGCTTCCAGCCGATGGGCAGTGTTACCCGCCCCTTCCTGTACGTTGTTAAACAAGAAAGGAGGACAGTTAGGGGTCAAAGATAAGATTCATATATTTCTCCCATTTCATACTACTATACTACCAATAATGGTAAATTGTGGAAAGTACCGGGGTCGTCCATAGAGGTGTTAGGAATCTAATAATAAACTCAACCCAACACAACCACAGCCGGTTTGTCAGTCAGATCATGTGTAAGGAATAGACACTGTTGTGAAAATACTAATTTAGGGGGGGGGGTTCAACTGTAAACTACTAGCATGCAAATGATCACAAGAATTAACAATCTAAACTAACACTCGGGGAATATTTGCGTAACATAGTCAATGTCATTTCGTTCATCGATTTCATCAAATACAAGAACTAAACCCTATTATAATGTTTGTTTCACGTGGTATGGACAATGGTAAAAACTTCCCCTATCTGTCACATAGAGGTGCACGTATAAAATCTCCCATCAGCCTCGCCTCTACAACTAGGAGAGTGCAACAATGGCTATGGCTCATTGTACAAGTGTGATTCTCCCCCATGCGATTATGTCCCGGGCGGAACACCAAGAATGAATAACCTCTAGCCCTACAAAGGTAAAGGAAGTAGCCATCTTATTGATGGCTCTAGGATTAACAATATAACCCTACTTTGCTACCCAATCCATTTCTACTCGCAACCCTTCAGACCTCTTTTGTCGGCAAACTAGATGGATGGTTGATCATACCGATTAACAATGGTAAACTTCGTGCACACACCCAGTTTTGGACTATCGTCACCTCAAGCACATCTAGGTTTCCTTAGCTGTGGAGTAGTAATAGTGCACCAACATGAAAGTAGCCTCAATTGTGTTCCAAAAAAGTGTGACTGTTATGTAATTCACAAGAATATTAAGAAAAAGCCAACATAATAATCACAAAACACATAGGAATAGGTAGATATAGAAATCTCACGAAATAAATATCAACACATGAATAAAAATATAATCCCTAAGTAAGATCCCTACTCCCTAAGCATTGAACTCAAGAATTTCATTGGATTCAACACCTTCGGGTAAAAGAAAAATTAAAATATGAAAAGAAAACAACCTAGAGAGAAGTGAGAGTGGGTTTTCTCTCTAGCCACCTACTAAGATCTAAAAATGAGCATTAACTTAAAACCTAGTAGAAAAATTTCCATATATATAGTAGTAGGGAATTGTGCTTTAAAATATGCCCAAAAATGGCCAAAAACCCTAGTAGCTGCCACTGGAGTGAGGGGTGCCTCGTGCCATGGCCCATGCCGGCCAAGGGGCCCGTGACAGCGTAGGGAATTTTACTTGTCATGGGTCATGCCGATCATACTGGCATGGGGTGTCGGCTCCAGCACAGGTTGTTCCACCTCGTGTCTACGCGACCCGTGTCATCCGGCGTGAGCTATCGGGCTGGTCTTCGTTTTGCTCTTTCTAATTCGTGACGCATGGAGTTTGGCACGCCCGTTGGATGGAACCTCCATTTTCTTAGTACCTTGGTGCACCCTGCATCATTCTCACACCTCGTGGGCTGGTCTTGGCATTTTGACTTGAAATGGCCTGGGTCGTGTAAAACGGAACATCTGTACTAAGCCAATTTTTGGAGTGAAAAGATGAGCCCTCTTGCTGGAATTTGACACAGCCCATGTCAGGTGATATAGGCTATACCAATCCTCCCTAACACGGGCCGTACTAGCTTTTGGCTCGTTCCAGGATTTTGCGGTCCGCGCCGGGCTTATGCGGTCCGCGCCAACCGTGGCTTGTTCGATTGGCTAACTTATTTTCTCCTCTATGGGTAAACCATTGGTCCAATTGGGAGTTCTTGTAGTCGATTTTATAGCACTCGAGAAGAAAAATAAAATGTGACATCCGCAAGTGATAATTCTTCACGTATTTTCCCCTGAACTCCGTGTAACCTCGAACAACAATCCCCCCATTTCTCCTTTAGCCTTCTTGAACTTCGAATCCACCTTTCTTGGTCCTAATTCTACCGACTACCCTGATTTGGAGTCTGTGGTCTTCAATCTACTACCATCATTGTGATTGGACTTCGATATCTTCTACTATCCTTAATTACGAATTGCCTTCAAATATCTACTACCACCCTCACAAATGGCCTTTTACAAAAGAAAATGAAAAAGCACGCATGAGCAACCTACAAATAAGATCAAAGAGGAAGATCTAAGTGCCTATTAATACAAAGTGTCCATTAGTCTCAATTAAGTCTACAAAACTTGGGATTTAGACAAGAAAACCAATAATGGACGTCCAAATCCTTTATCGTGCAAACCTAACTAAAACAAGAAATCAACCAAGAAAAATATGATAAAAATGTGTTAAATGCATCGGCTAACGCATGCATAGGGGTGCACATCAATCCCCTCACACTTGAACCTTTACTCATCCTCGAGCAAACAAAAACGAGAAAATATATAAGAGAAATGTAGCATGCAAAGAGAAGTTGATCAATACATTCAATTTATTCCCAAGCTACCCTATTTCCCCCAAAAAAGTAAGAATCTCACAACTTTCACACTCCCTGAAGTTTCTAAAACAACCTAACCATCCCAAAATATTGTGAAGAAAAAATGAGTACAAAATATAAGTGTTGAACTAGCTTACTAGTCGGAAGAAAATGCCAAAGACAATCCAAGAGATTTTGATTAAGAAACCGTCAAATATGGTCAAAAGATGTTAAAGTTCCATTTCAAATTTCTCTCATTTTGCCTAGGAGCCCTTTCAGGTTTTCATCCTAGCATTCACACATGTTGAGCTTACCATCTCACCTTTTTTCACATGGACTCTTATTTTTGCCTAGGTTTTCCAACCTAGTCGGGTCTAGCCTCTCATTTTTACCTAGGCCTTTCGACCTATCCGGGCTATACTTTCTATTTTTTTCCTAAGTTACCCTTTCGGGTTTCCAACTTAGCGGGTATAATTTTTTTATTTTTTCATTTTTTGTGTATAAAAAAATGCCCCAAAATTAGGCTTCATACTGCAAAACATAGTGAAAAAGAAAAAATTAAACCACCAAAGTTTTAAAACACACCCCCAAATACAACTACCAAAAGGTGCCCCCACACCTAAAAACAACAAATACTAGAAGTTCAACATCCAAATGGAGGACATACCAAAACAAGGAAAAACATAGTCATGACAATGATCATCCCAACAATAATCATAAACTAAGACACTAACAAAAAAGATGTGATGAGACGTCAAATATATGTATTTTCCGAAGCATTTAACATCTCTTTTGTTATCTTTTTGTTGGAAGATTGCTAAATTTAGGTAGGTTTACATCATAAGGGGTTTAGATAATCATTTTCAGCTTTCGTATCTAAATCCTTCATTTTGTAACCTATTTTTAGTCTAATGGATTTTTAGTCCTTACGCGCATCTAGATTCTTTTTGTGAGCTTAATTTGTAGATTGCCCATAAGCACTTCGGAGTATTTTAGTGAAGACCATTCGCAAGGATGGTATAAAATTGAAGGAAATGAGTCAAAACGTGGTAGAAGATAAAATGGTCGAAGAAGGAAGACAAAGAAGCGGATGAATTGAGATCCGGAAGTTAAATCAGGTTTTGGAAATTATCCGAGAAGAACCAGCCTCTGAGGGTGGTACCATTGGATTCATATTCTCAAGCACTATTGAATCAACTACAAGAACTCCCAAAACAGATCAGCAGTTCACCCGTGGCGACGGAAACAAAGAGGATGGGCAGAATGCTTGTCACGGTCCGTGTTAAAATGACACGGTATGTGTCACTGTTCACAGCAGCCACCCATTTACTTTTCTCTTTTAATTCTTAGACTATAAATACCCCCCTTCTTCCCCCATTTGTCCAAGCCCGACTTTTGTTCTCAAAACCCTAGTTTTTCTTAATCTCTTCTTAGTTTTTTTTTATTTCTTTTATGAATTTTTGTAGATTAGTTATGGGTTGTTTGTATTTAGCTTAATTAACTCCTAGGGAGACTTGGATTGAAGCTTCCAACTAATGTAGTAAGAACCTCCATTTCACTCTTTCTTAAAGCATTTGTTATTTAGCATTTATTGTGTTCTTAATGTTGAGTTTTATTTCATTTATGCTATGGGTTGTTTGAGAATATGAAGTGTTTGTATTATTAAGTGCTAGGGTGTTAGGAAATTTGCAATTTCTTATCTCTTTGACATGAAAATATAAGAACATGGAATTAGAACTTCTTGTTGTGTAATGTGATGTTAATCTTGCTAGATGAGTGTGTTAATGTTATTTGTTCTCATATTTGTCCTAAGGTAGCAATGAAAGATTGAATCTTGAATGTTGTTTGTTCTAGGTTTAGTCTAATA
>JAULKM010000002.1:7979118-7999037 GCA_032355605.1 Rubia tinctorum
TTGATCGTCGCGGGCTTCTGTTTCTACCAATTATCCAATTGGGTCATCCGCACGTACCTCTCTCGAGATCCACTCTTCGTCAATACCTGCGTTTCTCTGCTCCATTCCTCCATCACCTCAACCACAGGTCCCCTCTTTTGTTCATGGATATGCTTAATAATGAACAATTTAGATCTTTTCTTCCTCCTTCAAATTTTGAGATTGATTTGGTTTTTTTGTTGTTGCTATATTTGACTTGTAAAAGACATTTCTGGAATTCAGGGTGAAGTTTGGTCTTGTTTCTAAACTTTTTTGTTGTCTTATTTCAAAAGAAAATTGTGGATATCTGATTGCATATGTTATCATATTTTGCAAGTTAATGGTCCTTGTTTCTTAAATCTGATTTTTCAGTACATTGGACTAGATGGATGGTTTTTAAAGAGTTGTACTTTTACTTGAATGACTAAATTGTAAAAGTTGTAAATGGCAGAAACAAGACTCTTCATGTGGAATTGAGGGAGTAGTAGTTTATAAACCAAATGCGCGAAGAAGTTGAATATGAATTGATTTGAAAATTATACTTGGAATTTAAGTGCATCTCATTGCTGTAATTATAGATG
Source organism: Rubia tinctorum (assembly GCA_032355605.1). Taxonomy (NCBI): domain Eukaryota; kingdom Viridiplantae; phylum Streptophyta; class Magnoliopsida; order Gentianales; family Rubiaceae; genus Rubia; species Rubia tinctorum. The sequence goes on from JAULKM010000002.1 coordinate 7,979,718, forward strand.
TTTTGGGTCATGAGTAAAGAACGCCTTTGCAGCACTCAGCAAGAGAATGTTTTAGGTCATGATTGGCAGAGGGGCTGTTGGTCTTTCTTTTGACTATACAATTCTTGTTAAATTTCTAGTGAGGCATACATTTTGTGCTACAAACACTGATCCTAAGACATACTAATTGCAGACAATGTGAGGATTAATTCTTTTACGTATCAAACAACGGAATATCCCATAGTCTCTTCTCTCTCCTTATGTATAACGATTTCGTTTAAGGAAGATGTATAGCACATAAGCTTAATCAGTACTGAAGTTTCATTTTTTTCTGTTTTACTAAGCATCATTCTTCGAATGGAAAAAAGGTATGATAGCATCAAATAACTCTACAAGTTGTGCTGTCTGCTATATGTGTTGATCTTTTGTCTTCCAAATTTGAAATTGAGTCCTTGATGGACCTCTGCTGCTGGTGCTGTTGAATATCAAATTTACCGAAACTTCTTTTAAAATGCATAATATTTGCACCAGAAGAAGGTTTCTATTTGTGCTACAGTATTTGCATTAATTCTCCTCTTTCCTTCTTTCCTTTCCTGATGTCTCCCAACTTTGCAGTGGTTACTATTTTGATTAACCAGTGGATTGCAAGTGAAACGGAAGACATTTTTGAGCACTCGCAGTTGGTTGATATTACATGGCCTGGGGCATATGCAGCTTTGTGCATTTCTTCCGGTTATTTTGCTTATGACCAGTGGGATATGTTACAGTATCGGCTTTATAGTGGCACAATACCTTCCATCCTAGTTCATCATCTCGTCTTACTAATTTGCTTTACTCTTGCACTGTACTGGAAGGTGACCATCAACTATCTTGTTCTTACTCTCATTTGTGAGGTAAGCTTGTATGGATACTTTTTGGTATTGAATATTACTTCATTTTTTTGTTTTATGTTGTGGTAGAGGGTTGTAAGCAAATGAGTTATAAGTATCAACATAAATGTGGGACCCTGCTTTATTTTGTTTGGAACTTACCACACTTCATACTAAGGCCACGACGGAAAAATGATAATGTAGAATACCACCAGAGTTTAAACATGTACACTGACTCTGATAGTTTTGTTTCTGTTCTACATTCATTTTTTCCTTTCACATTTTTATCTTATCGTGTGTATGGTATTGAAAAATAGTTTTTGCTATTTTTAACTTTCAACCTTGTTGGTAAATGAATATGGTTGGTAACATGGATTTTAAGTTCACAGGCAGGAAGTGAGGCTAGAAACACTGATTGAAAACTAAAGCTAGGAGGTTAGGGGCCTTTGTCTGATGATTTGCATGTACTAGTATGAAGCATACCTGTTATAGTAAAAAGCTCATGTGAATACTCCGTTTCACCTTGTCTAAAATGTATTGTTGACGAAACCGAATAGAACCTGGCTGTCTAAAAAAGAAAATGAACATTGTTCACCTTTGATCAGCTCACTGTAAATGCAGCCAAACAAAGCTCAAGGATTATTTTGATACTGCAGAACTAATTCTGTTTTGGGTTGGGAAATACTATTCCTGATGACATAGTTAGTAGGTGAGGCAGTTAATCCCTTTTCATAATGTATTGTTCCTCCACAGTTAATTTCTGAGATACCATTCCATGTCCCTTTCCTCCCATGCTCCTTGATAATGGGAACATCCACTTAGCACTTGGCTTCCCCAAAGTAGACCAAGTACTACTTTTTCTATGCTTAGCTGTATTCCAATTGAAGTCCTGCCTTATCTTTTATTGTAGAAGAATATAATGGAGATCATAAATCAAGAGTGACTCAATTTTTGGATGTTAATGGAGATCATTGTAACTTGGTGGAAGTTTGGAACAACTATTTTATGACGGTGAGGAGTTTGTAGTACAGAAAGTGAGGGAAAGATAGAGTCCCTTTGCATATTGTTTAATCAGTTGTGAAGGTTCTAGGACTAGGTGCCGGGCGAGTTTGTTCTTAGCCTTCATTTTCTTTCCTTTTCTTCTTCAAATGGAAAATTATAGCTCAAATTCTCCCTGATGCTAAAATTTCTGCTTGGGATGCAGTTGCATTCAGTGTTCTTGCATGTGAGAAAGGTGCGCAGGATGGCTGGTTTTCGTGATGGTAGAAGCAAAATTGTCAGGATAGAGTGGATCCTAAATTGGTTAACATTTGTCGCAGCACGATTCATTTCTCATGTTCTAATTAGCATCAAGCTAATTAAGGATGCTTCCAAGTTTGGGAAGGGTGTCGAACTCCCGCTTGCCCTCTTAGGAATGGCCGGAATGAACTTTCTTAATATCTTTCTGGGCATGGACATGTTCAAAGCATATCAGAGAGAGCGAAAAGCTGAGAGTAAAGTTAGTGGTCATGACAATTAACTCTTCTCTGTATTTTTGCACCTCTTCTTGTATACATGGGCTTGTGTCTTGTCGATTTGAATGATCTGTAAATGCTTATGTATACAAATTACATGGGAAGGCTGGACCGAGGGGAGTAAAAAAATTGAGATCCTTTAGTTTACAAGTTCATTCATTTTCTTTGCAGATTCTTTAATTGATTTGGATGCTGGTCCGGGTCTTGAACAAAAACTATATTAATCGGGTCTCTAAATGTAAGGATAGAATTCCTCCGATCTACTAACATTAGCTGTCATGCCTTCTCTTTTTTTTTGGTCTTTTAACAATAGTCCCTTTTATTTTTAGTAAAATTTAGGTTATTTCATTCACTCATTTCGTTATTTTCTCTCAAAATACAATCTTCTCTGCTCATTTTACTTTTTATTTAAAAAGTGTCGTTTTACATTTTATTGAAAAAGTGTATACTCCCTCCATCCAAGCTCTATTTACACTGTAATCATTATCACGTTCTTCAAGAATCATGTTTGACCGTTAATAAGTGTACCTACGTATAATAACGGCAAATAAAAAGTTGATATTTAGAAACTACTTGTTACGACGAATTGTACAATATCACATACGACAATATTATTGTTTATATATCTATTCAAATATGCGGTCAAACTTTGATGGAGAATGGTGTAAAAAAATTAGAAGTGTAAACAGAGTTGGGACACAGGGAGTATATCATTTTGTTGGGATCTAATGTGAAAAAAATTAAAGGAGTACTTTATATCAGAGAGGAGACTTTATCATTGCAGCTAAACAAAAAAAGAAGCTCGTATTGTTGTAGTTTGCCGAAAACCAAAGTATAAACTGGAAAATTTGCAGGAAAATGACGTGCGACTTTCTTGTGATCCATGCGATTCACTGCAGACATGATATATGGAATAGAAATGGAGAGAGTGCGGTTAGGTTAAATTGAAAGAAGGAAGCGATTATACGATTGAGATTTTAGATTGGACAATTTTTTGTAAGGAAAATTTTAGAAAAGAAGATGAGAAGATTATCATTTATACTTGGACTTAAGTGTAAATTATCAAAATTTCAGATGAGGAGATTATCATTTATACTTGGACTTAAGTGTAAATTATCAAAATTTCACATTCAACCCAACTTTTAAAACTTCTATTTCAAACTCCATGTTGAATTCTTTGTAATTTAATCCTTGAGTTCGTTGTGAAACGGTCTTCTACAAAACTTTGTCCAAGCATTAAGCCAAGCATTAATCCTTGAGGTCTTTTCCAACTTTCTAGCCTTTTCATAAGCATCTAACATCTTATTCCCATAAATCAGGTTCTTACAAGGTATTTCATTGGACAACTTCCTTCCACTCTCTGCCACCAAAAGAACCATACATATGCAGCAAAGAACTTGAAACAAATCCATCCAGCACCAACCCATTTGGCAATATAACACCATGAACACACCATCCAAGTCTTAGATTAGACAATCGCCCTAAAAGCCTTAGCAACAAAAGGGAATATTAAACAATCTAGGAGAGCAGCTATCATCAACATTTTTACGAGAACTCCAATAGGCTTACTTGGGGACTTTTTTCTATTGGAATAGCCCCCTTAGCCTTGTATTATGGTACACTGTTGTTGGATTGGCGATTTGAAGAAATAACTGATAGGCATATTGGATTGCACGAATTCAACGTGGCAATGAAGGAGGGTATAATGGGAGCAAATGGGAGTTTGAGGGCAAGGCCGAAGATGAACTGCAGCGCATGAATCTGCTTAATATCTGAAATCTTTTGGCGATTCTCCAGCGAGTTTGCTTCATGTTTGGAGTTGCCAGTTGAGGGAAGATTTCAGCCCTTGAAGATACATCAGCTCCCTTGTACAATGATGTAAAAAAGTTGTAAGAAATCACAAGCCCCAGTACATACGATAGGATTCTCCATTGCCCTAACTAACTAGAAGATGGTTTTCAGTTTTCTGTCCTGTTAGCATACTTGCTTGACCTTGTCAAGAATATACTTTGAAGAGCGTTGTGTCTGTCAAATATGCTATTCATTTCAACAAGAAAAGAGCAGTGCAACAGAACACCAAATCACTGCAAACCATGCTCAAATTCATCCATTTAAAACTTGAGAAAAGTCGTACCTTTCGAGCTCAATTAAACAGAGAACAGGACAGCTAGCGGAGAGTAGAGTGGGGCGATTAATTTTAAATGGTCAAGCGCTGGTTGGATTGTCTACTTTCAGTGGGAGGCAGATGATCACCACCGAGCAGGAAAATGAACATGATGACCACACTGAAATATATGATAGACAGGCACTGCCATGAATAACGAGAATAGAATCATCCCACCGTCATGAACTTTCACCGCCTCGAGTTCTTCTGGCATGGGTTGCTTCGTTAATCAACAGCCTCTGAACTTTTAAAAGGAAAAAACATGGCCATGGAATCCACCAAAGCTATATGCAATGCAACAATGCTCCAAATTCTCCATTATCACAAAACAAGATAAATTCCTACAGGAAATTCTAGGTTCACTAAATCACATTACTTCAAGTAGTCCCTTTTGAACACAACTCGAAGCTTTGCTCTTTTCCTCGACTCTGAAAACTGAATTAATAATAAATCTGAAACCTGCCATGACTTCCCTATGTCACAGAAGTTTTGTATCATATTTATTGTAAAATTATGATGAGCGTAAAACATCCTGCAAGCAGAACCTATCTATGTTTAAACTCTGATTATGCAGGACAATGAAATGCTATCCATCAGCAGAATACAAACATGAACAGAAACAATCCTACGAACTCGGAGGTATCCCATACCCATTCTTGCACATGATTCCTCTAACCTGCTCAACTTTTCTTGTCTCACCCCATTGTGTGTAGGCCTTGTACAATATCCAACATGTTTTCTTTGAGATGTACAAATTCACTCGGTCCATTTCGTCAATGACCTTTTCCATATCAGCAAGGCGCCTTTGGGCTGAGTACATAACCATTTTGCAGTGGTATAGAGAACGGCATATTTTCCAACCAGCAGACTCTGCCAGCTTCACAAAGTTGGCAAACTTATCCACTGCATTTTGTCTGAAATAACTCGAAGCTATGCAGCGCATAATAGATGTTGTCCGGATGGAAGTATTTTTCTCAAGTGCGTGATTAATAGAATTCTCCATATCTTCTAACAAATCCTCTTTTGCATATACACAAATCAGTAACACGTGTAACCATGGTCTATGTTCATTTTCTGGAACCAGCATCAGCAATTCTTCAATCCTTTCTACTCTCTTTAATCCAGAACTCTTGCAGTATGCACATATCATAGCTCGGATCAAGGCAGTCTCTTTACCATTCACATAATCTCTCACCAGCTCATATACCTCTTCCATATTTTCCAATTTACCAGAATGGGCATACCCTCGAAGCATAAGTAAATGGGTAGCAAGGTTGGGCTCAACACCAGACGCTTTCATTCTCACACATGCCTTCTCCATACTGTTCCACATCCAAGCAGTAAGATATCCAGCTATTAAATTATTGTATGTACTTACATTAGGGGATATATTTTCATCTTCGATTTCTTGCAGAACTGCCTCCATGTGATCAGTCAGAACTAACCGTCCAAACAACGAGATAAGAATGTTATACGATACTATAGTTGGCCGACACGTTGCATCGAGCTTCAACTCCAGGAAGAGTGACTGGCATTTTGCAGCCATGCTATTACACATATAAGCACCCATCAGAGCATTGTATAAAGATGTTTCCTTTAGTCTTTTGTCGGCAGCTTCTTCAAAAAGCTCTTCTGCTAGAGGAATATCTTGCAGTCTTCCAGCCATAGCTATACCCCTGGCATACTCCTCTGCTGTCATGGGTGCTCCATAGTCCATTTGTTCCCTTCTCCACTTAAGTACCTGAATTAAGAATGAACTGGTTGACAGTACCAAAATGCACACAATAACAAAAACATTTTATATCTCTAAATATCTATCGGCCCAACTTTTTAGCTTACTACTCAATGCGTCGAGCAATACAAGAAACAAACTTTGATTTCTCCTAAACAAGAACGGAAACTTCAGCGGAAAATTTGCAAAATTTGTATAATTAGAGAAAGAGGGAAAATACGTCACCTGAAGAGCTAAACGGGGTTCCAACTGCTTCAATAGGTCAACAACAGCAGAGCCATCATAGTAACTCCGAAACAATGGTATCCCTTTATGTTGGAGAAGTCGTTCAATATTCTCCGAATCATTACCGCATCTCAATAAATCTTTTTTCAATACAGACACCCGGTTCCTCTGATCCCTTCTGGCTGCTGAATCCTCGCCGTTTCTCCGGTCGAAGAACAGGGCGGAGATGTTCGAAGACGACGAGGTAAATGGATGTCGGGATGAGCCTAATAAATCTTTAACTTCGGAAGATAATCTCCAGGCTCGCCTCATACTTCCGTCAATTGAGATATACTATTGAGTATACGGATTCGACAAGAGTGACAGTGGGAGCGGGAGGTTTTCCGAAGTGTTTGTGACGGAAGTATGAACTTCGACGGTCTTGGGATTCTAACAACACATAATTTCCGGCGAAGACGTAAGGGTTATAAAGGCATTTTTATGGAAACAAGGTTGCAGAGTTCAAAAGAACAAGAGTGCGCCGGGACCAGGGTGGCTTTGGCAAACCGGTACTCCACGTCGGACCAAAATACCCCTGCCCCTATAAGCTGATTTCCCATTTTATCCCTTTTCATCCAGAAGTAAAATTGTCATTTCTTTAAATTTTGGCCAAATCTTTCATTGACAATTGAAAGCAACTGAGCCCAGGGTAGATTGGCACATATATCATAAAGTTAGTGTTATCACGACAATTTCTCATTTTTCATGGTTTTATTAGTGTTTTCATCATAAAATTAGTGTCATTTTAATATTTGACTCTTCAATCAAAGGACTACAGATGGTCTTTATGTGCAAGTCAAAATTTAAATTGTAATTAATGAAAACCAGAGTAATTTCATGCGGGTTGGGTCATTACATTCGGGTCGGATCAGAATATTTTCTTCCTCACACAAGAAACTTTTGTCTCTGCCATTGCAATTTGCAAACATAGAATACTTTTGCCTCTATCACTGCAAACACATAACATCATGATGCGTTCTAAACCCTTCCTTTCTCCAATCCCTTCCTTGCTTAACTATTCCCTCTCCGATGAATTCTCCATTCAATCAGTTTTTCTCCGATGAAACAATCTAGTTCAATTTGCAAGAAAATTGACATCCATTCACAATTAGAACCGATGTATTTTCAGCCACCATGTGCATCGAAACAAGTCTAATTCAAACAACTAAATTTAAATTTGAAACGAATATATTTCATTTCCAAACAGATGAAGTTTCGCCTACATCAGATCAATTATTTCAAATTAATAGTGTGCAAGGTATAAATTCCTCACATAAATCATAGAGCTTGTGTTTTTTAATTCGATGTGAATGAAATTGTTATTAAAACTTCTGAAGCAGCAAGGGTATAAATTCTACTTCAAAGAACATGTAAGAAACATGTGGCGAACATTAGAAAAACTAACTAAATGTGGTTGGAAATTTTCATATAAACTAGAGCAAACGACTTTGGTGACCCTGAACTATCACCATCATCCACCTTTGACCCCCTTAATTTTTTTTATTACTTTTGTCCCCTCAACTTACAAAAAAACTTAATCGTGGCCCCTCCGTCAGGTCAAATCGTTAAGGTAGATTTTCAACATAGATTTTAAGGGCAAAATTGACATTTCTCATTTTTCTTTTACTTTTATCTTTTTTCCTCATTATTTTCATTATCATTTTCCTTTCCCCTTTCTCCCAAATTCCTCCGCCCTCTACCTAATATCATCGCCGCCCATAGAGATGATAGTGGGGCAGGTTTTGGTGGAGGTCTGCCTCGCACCCTCCCCAATGGGGCGGGTATGGAGGTAGTTTGGGTGGGGTGGGCGAGTATGGGTATGAAAATCATACCCGTCATGGGTAGTGGGTCGAGTGTGGATATTAGTTCACACTCGTCCCATCCCAGCCCAGCCCCCGCCCCACTAAATCTTTTATATACCCGCAAATTTGATATAAAAATAAATTATAATTTATTCATATTGCACATATCTTACCTATAATATTTTCATGTTAATATATTTTAGCTATTTTTGAATATATATATATATATATATATATAAGCGGGATGAGTACAATGGGTATGAAGTGGGTAAGGATAACCAAGTGGGTGATGGGCGGGTATGGATTTTGTATAATATCTGATGGGCGAGGTGGATTTTAAAGTTGTACCCGTCATGGATGATGGAGCGGGTATGGGTATGAAAATTTTATGTGGATATGGTTATGAATGTAACATAGTCCACACCTGACCAGCCTCATTACCATCCCTTCCTCCACCTGTTTCTCTTTCCCGATACCACCCATGTTCCCCTTCCCCGACGCATTGTCAAATTAGAAAAGGGAGAAATAAGAGAATTATGTTGTACCTCGGTGTCTGTTTGAGAAGAAGTGCCAGAATTGGAGGATGATTCGTCTTCAATGCCGGTGGCGGTGGAGATCTTCTCGTCCGTTGATCTTATACGTTAATTCATCAGCGTTAGATCGTGGGACCCGTTACTACTCTTTGAGCTAAGCTTTTGTGAATGTCGGTGGCGGGGAGGATTTTTGGTACTCTGTTGACAATATTTTTGTTAGCAACAGAGATCGTCAACGTTGGGGGAGACAATGACGTTGAGGGTGAAACCCTAGCATGTGAGAGTATCTTTCTCGCAAGGATGGCGCGCTGTGAAATGAATAAGGAGCCGATTTCGACGGTGGCAGTTAGAGAGTGGAGAACATGTTGTGGATGTAGATGTTCAGGGTGGAGTAATTCGTCGGAATTGTAATTGTTCAAGGGCAGCCACTTAATTGTTTCGCCATCGGACTTATGGTCGAGCTCTCTAGTCAGTTAGGCCTTCGGATCTGGTAGCTATAACAAGTGAGGAATCCAACATATGAGGCGGTGCCTGTGCGGTGGAAGATAAAAAAGAAGCGGCAGTTGGGCGGCAGAGGACAAAGGACAAGCGGCGGTGGAAGCGGAGAGACAAGCATGAGTTGGCAACTGTGACGGTAGTACTACTCGTGAGCCCAGTTGAAATTCTGAGTAAAAAGACTTTTTTGCCCTAAAAAAGTCATGAGGATTGCACTTCTGCTAATGGTCATTATATTTAATGGGTGGAAGCGACGAAAGTTTCATAAGTTGATGGTTTGGTTAGTTCAGGGGCCAAAAGTGTTGAAAAAGTTTGTGGAAAGCCAAAGGTGGACAATAGTGATAGTTCAGGGGCCACCGAAGTCATTTGCTCTATAAACTATGCACTTGTTACTTTATAATATGTATATTTTATACTCCCTCCATCCCACCAAAAATTGCATATTTAATCTTTACAAGTCTAACTTTGTAAACTTTGGCCCTAAATATAAATTAATGTATACATAATAAAAATATCATGTGAGGTATTGTTAAATATATCTTAATATCTATTTTTTAAATATAAATTTTTATCCGAAATTATTATATGTAGCTAGAGATATTGACGGTTAAACATGATCATTGAAAACATGAAGAAAAAAATGTGTCATTTTTGTTGGGAGTATTATAACAGTTTTTTTTAAACTATGAATATGAATTATGACTTTGTCAGGAGGTGGTGTATAAGTTAACTTATAAATCGTTTATATTTTGTTAAAATATGCATATGTTAACCTAAAATTAGGATATGTTATAGTACACAGAACAAATGAGACTAAAATTTGACAGTTTAAAATTGCCATATAAACTGTGCATTGATCACTTTACAACATGTATTATTTAAATAAAAACAAGCATTTTATTTAAAACTATCAATTACTTTTATGAATAGCACAACTTTTCCAAGAGATAGTGCATAAGTTACTTTACAAATTGTTTATATTTTGTTAAAACATGCATTGGTTATTTTAAAACTAGAATTTCTGATAGTATATAGAACCGAGATTACATAATTTTATAGTTGTCAAGTTTTCATATAGACTGCATTTAATACCTAACAATATGTCCTGATTACATCAAAACATGTATTTGTTTTCAAACACAGGAGCATATTTTCCTGATTTAAATCTAAGAGATGTCACATAAAGTCTTGTTGGTGTGAAAGTAACACATGAAAAAGCATTGCATATTTTGTATAAAAAGCATGCAAATGTTGTCGGTTTCAAACACAAGAGGCTCTCTCAACATCTGAACAAAAGGAAACATACTGGATATATACTTCAAATGCTCGTAACAAAAATCTTGGATTGAATATAAGTATATTTTGAATATAAATCTTCCATTAGGAAACTTACAGTTATAATAGTATTCGTATATCTATATTAAGTAACAGTCTCTAATACTATGAATCAATTATTAATCTTCAATGGTGGATCATCGTCGAATTCCTTGAGTTCAATGTCATCTTCGTCTGAATCTTTCTCATACTGGAACGCCTTGTGGAGTCCAGTGTTCAATATTCTCTGATTTCTTAAAAGTTATAACCAGTTCAAGTTTAGATCTAGCTCCTGCAAAAAAAGTCGGACATATTGAATACTGACAAATGCAACATATAAGTAAACAAATGCAATTCCTAAATCGTAATAAACAATCAACAACAAATGAAAATAAAAAGACATACACATTACACCAACAAATACACACTGGATACTAACAGATGCAACATATAAGTAAACATATGCAGTTCCTAATTCAAAATGAACAATCAACAACAAATGAAAATAAAAAGTCATACACAGTGCAACTGACTAGTACACACTGGATATTAACAAATGCAACATATAAGTAAACATATGTAGCTCCTAATTCAAAATGAACAATCAACAACTAAAGAAAATAAAAAGTAATACACGGTACAACTAACATGTACACATTGGATATTAACAGTTGCAACTTATAAGTAAACAGATACCATAAAACAATTGCAACTCATACCGGTCCCCACGCCCACGACCCGGGAGAATTTTTTGGAAGTCTTAAAAATTTTCCCAAATCGCTTATCCTCGGTGATATCATTGTCCAACACAGTGATGACATTGTCAGCCGACTAAGATACCCCAGGAGCAGAGGAGCTCGCCGCCACCTCGATTTTAACGGGGACATTACCCTTGGCCTTAAAATAAGACAAAATCTTCACAAACTTGCTCACATCCATACCCACTACAAGACACCAAAGAAAGCGATGAGATTAATCAAAGTGACAAATAAACAATACAAGAAAAGAAAATGTAGCTATATACCACTAAGGACACAAGAGGGTAAAATAGCACCAGAAAAGGCATTTTATTTCCCTAAAGAGACAATCCGCTAAGAGGTGCTAGAAATTTATTGAGAACCGACTAAATGCAATGATCTCGGGCCTTATCATCTCCACGTCAGAATCCTACGGCTGATGATTCTTAGACCGAGGGGAGCCGGTGGGAAAGAGGTCGCTACTAGGAGCACTACCGAGTACCAGCCCCTCATTGACAAAGACAACCCAACCTTTCTAGTCTATATGAGAAGGAAGGTCAGGAAATATGTTGTGTGAACTGAGCGCATCGCCGGTTTGGAACTTCAAGCAGACCCAATCAAGAGGATCCTTTTCCGGAAAGAAAAAAAATATGAAATGGTCAATAGTCAGAGAGATAACTGATAAAGACATAAAACTTCAAAATTAGCGATCATCTTAATGAAATTTGGGGTGATTTGGTACATGGGGTAGCTAGCGATGGTGGTGGAGGGCAGACAGGAAATGGTTTGTGAGTCGGAAGCAGAGCCCACAATTGTTCCCCGATTCAAGCTTGATAGGAACGGTTCCCATAGGCGCGTCCAACACCGTCTGCCCCTTACTTGGTAGAACAACGACATTCTCAGAGAGGTTTTCCTCACCAGGAGAAACCTTCAGAAGGATAAACCAAGTGTCTTTCTCAAAGGGTTGAGTCTCACAAGTAACTTCACCCAATCTAGTGCCCTTACTAACACCCATAGTGCAAGGAAAAGAAAAATAAAATTAAAAGGGAAAAGGAGACGAAAGAGCAAAGAAAACATGAGAGAGGGGGGAAATAGGAGATATCTAAAGATGAGGGAGGTTTTGTTTTTGGAAATGGGGAGGTAAGAATACGAAAATTTGAAATAAATAAAAATAAAAGGGATTAAAGTGGTGCATGAAAAGCAGCAACTTCCGCCCACATTGTCCAATCACGAGACAAGGCAATTAAACAGTCTGACACACGTCAATTAACGACTATATTTCAAAATAAAGGAACCCTGGGCCACACTCTCTTCTGATCCCAAACCCATGATAGGGGAACTTGATAAGTATTGGACCAAAATGCTTACCAAGGCTTAGGCTTAGGCTTAGGCTTTCGGCCCAACAACCAGGACTACGCCCGAAGGTGATAGCAGGAGAGCTGGAAGAGAAACATAAGAAGTGGGTTACAAGAACATTATAGCTGCATGCCGTCAGTCTACAAAAATAGCATGCCCATTAGAACCTTTCCAAAAACCAGATTTCTTCCCCTCCCCAAATGGTAAAATGCCATATTTTGAGAAGAGAGCTCCAGTCGACACCCTACCTCCCTTAGAGACCATAACATACATGGCTAACCTAGCATGGGTTTAACCCCATAAGCATCATAGGTCCACATGAAAGACCACGGTGGATTGTTGCTATCGACTCACGAGTGGTCAACCCATGTTTCGGCTTGTAAAACACATCCCTAGTGTACGCAAGAAGGTAATATCACAAGAATCTAACCACTAAATACTTATTCACATATATTCTCTCTCAGCATCTACATAGGCATCAGGACGGGTACCGGCAAACAACCACCCGGTCTGAATGCATTTCTCCTTGCTTGCAGGAGTAAGGTTACTGGTATCGAGGAGATAACAAGTGCCGGATTTTCTAAGGCATCATCACTGACCAAGCATTAGAAGATTGTTTAGAATCTCACTCTTTCTTTCACGTTCTTTTTTTCGCAAGCTAAAATGCTCGAGTTCCATCCATTTATGTTCAACTGCATTATACTCATCAAGTGAACAAGACATATCATTATTTCCCTATCATTTTCCTTGTTTTCTTGCAACTTTGACGCCCATCGGCTGCGACATAGATGTTGGGGAGGTGTCTTCACGGCCATGCGCGCTTTCATTAGTTGATATTCAATACGCACCTCTCTCACTAAACCTCGACTTTTTGCCGCTGCCCTTACTACTTTGGTCATTCAGTAAGTGTTCCACACATATGATTTTACTGGGACATGCTGAGATCTAAACTTTATAATCTCAAACCAAAATGTGTTATACATGTTCCATGCTGAAAAGGTGGTTTCGGTCTCATTTGAAAATTTTAATGGCTTCCTTTCGGATATTTCATTCCCTTCCCGTTGTCACATATTCTTGTGGCAATGCTTATTGCCGCAATACTGACCAACTTCTCTTGAAATATTTTTGCCAACGAGCCTTGCACGTGTGCATTGTTCTATCTTTTCCTTTGTGTTCATGAATATAATGCTTAATTTTATCTCAAAATATCTCAGCGGTTTGATTAGTACCTGTCTTAAGATCCATGGAATATTCAATCTACGCTTTCTAGGATTTAGTCATCTTCTTCATACCACAGTTGTGGATTTTTCTTCGTTCTTTTGGAGCCACTGGCCGCACCCTCATCATCCTCAACTTCATCCTCTTCATTTGTAATCCTAACCATATTTGGACTTGAATTGTGTTTACTGCCTTCTCCACCATATTGGTCACCGCCTAGTCCATATATGGTTGACCGCTACCTTGCCAAATAAATTGACCGCCACCGTGAGTATGATTAGAATAATGGCCAAAATTTTTAGATTGGTTTGAGATTTTATAACCCTTTCATACAAAATTGTGACGAAAACCTATCTTGGTTGTATTGTGTATGAGATTCAGGAGGAGGTTGTGCATAGTAGCTGGGAAATGACCCGTAATAGTGATATGGATTTGGAGGAGATGGAAAATGCGGAGGTGCAACATTAAATTTTGGATTTGATTGTTGGGAAGGATATCTTTAATTCGATGAATTTGAGTTTGTCGATTGATTATTGAAATTGGAATCAGATGAATCCATTTTCAAAAATTCAAATTAACTAATAAACTACAATATTTTTGGGTAAGAATAAAGGAGAGGAAAATAGAATTTTAAAAGGTGTGAGACATGTATCAATATTGGGCTCTATTCACTAAGAATGGTTTTTAAAAGAACTTTGGTGTCTTTTTTTGATAATCTTTTATTATATTTAATAGCAAAACTGAGAATACAAACGTTAGGCCTTCTCCCCCAGCCTATTACATCCCAACACTTACTAACTATACAACCTACCACAAACCAACTTTTTCTGATAAAAAAAGTTCATCTGAGTTCTTCTTCTAACTCTTTCTCCCACTTTGTCGCTCGTATCCAACTTCATTCTGTTTCTACTGCTTCACATATCACTGTCTTCTTCCATTCCTTGCCATTAAAGATTCTTTCGTTCCTCTCCTCCCATATATGATAGAGTCCTGCCACCAGTTTCATCACTTCCCCAGTTTTCTTCTTCCTTATCATTCCCATCAGAGCTCTTTTTAGACACCTCAAATTCTTGAAATCCTTATCAATTAACCTTTGTATGATTGCTTTTATGTAATCACACTCACTGAACAAGTGTCTTGCTAATTCCTGAGTTTTCCCACACAGTCTACAATCAAGCTAAGTCCCTAATACATTGCATTTCTGCAATCTATCCACCGTAGAAAGTCCACCTCTGAATAATCTCCAAATGAAGAACCTATGTTTTGGAAGAAGTGTTTTATGCCAAACCATTTTTTCCAAGCTTACAGAGCATTCACCACCCTTCAGTTCATCATAAATCCAATGAGTGTTCACCTTCCCTTTTCTCAGAAACCATAGTGTCTACAATTTCAGTCTATTTAAATTCTTCCATGCCCAGCTCTGATGTTCCTTATATTGATGTTTCTCTCAGTTCTTTCCTTTCAAGTAATATGCATTTATCCATCGCGCCCACAAAATGTCTTGTTTTGAATTAAGATCCCATTCCTCCCCTCCTTTTACTTCTACACAAAGCTACCCAAGAAACTGGTGTAAAACCTTTTTGCCTCTCTTCTCTCCCCCAAAGAAAACATCTGTAAATCTTGACTATTAACTCATGCATGCTTTCAAGTAGACTAAATACACTCGCCCAATATCCTGCTATACTCAGTAACAATGTATTAATCAACATCATTTTCCCAGCAAAAGAAAGTGTATATGAGGACCATGTGTGAAGTTTCCCTCTTATTCTCTCAATCAACATTTCACAATCCTGTTTGTTCCACTTTGCATTCGACAGTGGCAAGCCCAGATACTACATAGGGAATTATCCTTTTTGCACATTCAAAATCATGGCTAACATCTGTTTATCTGTCTCCTCCATTTCTGGGAAAAAATACATCTTCAATTTTCTCTCACTGATGGATAGCCCCGTAACTTTCATAAAATTAGTTATACGTTCTTTTGCCCCTTCCATCAATTTTTCATTTGCCGCGCAGAAAATTAAGACATCATCCGTAAATAACAGCGAGTGAATTCCCACCTTGCTACATCTCTGATGGAATTCAATGATTTTCCTCATCCTACTTGACATCAGCCTTGAAAAATACTCCATACAATGAACAAATAACAGGGGGAAAGAAGATTCGTCTGCTTCACCCCTCTCTTTCCCACAAAAGATTCAGTTTGTCTACCATTAATGATAAACAAAAAGATGAAGGCATGGTGCATTTTTTTGATCTAGCTCATCAAAAAACTGGGAAACTTAAGCTCTGTTATCCAATCTTCAAAGAATCTCCAGTTTATGCTGTCAAACACCTTACTAATGTCCAGGTGCAATACACGGGTTTTTTCATCCCCTGCATTTTATATTTCTGAAGAAACTCGTGTGTGAGTAATAAATTGTAAGCTAAATGACTTCCTTGAACGAATGTAATTTGATTTAGACTTATAAGCTCAAGCACTACTTCTTTGAACCTGGATCATATTACCTTTGTGATCGTTTTATAAATCATTGAACAACAAGATATCGGTCTATAGTCTGCTGCTTCCTAAGGGCTTTAGTGTTTAGGTATCAATGCATTGACTGTCGCTCCCAATTCAGATGAATACTGTCTTCCTTAAAGAAACTTTTGATTGCATTCGTGAATCTCTCTCTCTCTCTCACTATTTCCCAAGCACCTTGAAAAGTTTGCGTGAGAATCCATCCTTACCTGGACTCTTTTTGGACTGAATTCCTTTTAAGACTTTTAGTATTTCTTATGAACTCACATCCCTGATCATTTTTTCCTGATTTTGTACTGATAGAGTAGCTCTCATACTGGCCACATTTTTTCCATCTTTCTTTTTGAGACTTCCACCCCAAGTCATGCCTTAAAATGTTTCAAAAGGTTTCCCTCAATCAGCTTCTAATCCTTCACCATTCTCTCATCAACTTTTATATTGACTATATGGTTGTGGTATGCCTTTTTTGATTGAAGCATAAAACCTGCTAGTAGGCATGTCACCCTCTCTCAGCTAAAGGGCCTTTGATTTCTGCTGAAGATACTGAAATTCTGCCTCCATCGGTCTATCTACCTCCACTCTTGCTTTTGTCTCCTTATCTTGTTTCTCCTTATTTTCCAGTTCTTCATTCAAATCCTCCAGTGCTTTCTTCCAAATTTCAGCTGCCATTTTTGCTCTTTTCCCAATCTCAGAAAATTCTCCTTGGTTTTATTTAGCCAGTGGTAGCTGAATATCTTGCAATATCTTAAACAGATTCTGAAAATTTTCAATTTTCAATTTTCAATTTTCTTCCCTTTCCACACTGCTTTCACCACCTCTTTAAATAGGTGATAAAGCCCACATGTTGAAGTATTTGAAAATTTTCTCAGTTTTACCTTTTACCTTCTGCAATCTCATCAGTAAAAGAGAGTGATCAGACATAATCTCTGACTTAAATTCACAGTATGAATTCCTTAACTTCACCATCCATTTCATATTTATCATACACCTGTCAATCTTGATATATATTCTTTCTCCTTCACCTCTCCTGTTACTCAAAGAAAATTTGGGGCCAACATTCCTCATTTCATTGAACTGTAAGTCTCCACCATATTTTGGAAATATTCAATTTCCTTAGCTTCAAGCTCATTCCCTCCCTGTCTGTCATCAATCTTCAAGGGAGAATTGAAATCTCCAACAACATCCCATGGTTTGTCTCTTAACCCTGTTTGATTCAAATAGTTCCACATTCCCTTCCTTTTTTTTTATTGTGTTGTAACCATATATGATTGTAAGATAACACTCCATTTTCATGATTTTAATATCTACAGCCATATCAATCCATTGGCCCCCTTTACTAATTATTTCACTCCAAAGTAATCATTTCTCCTCCCAATCCATATTCTCCCTCTGTCCATCACATCTCCAACTGTTATCAGATGCCATCCCAGCCCTACTTTGTCCCATATTTTTGTTGATTTTATGCTTTAACCCTTGTTTCTAACAAACCCATCAGCCCAATATGATTCTGTATACAGATTCTTCTTATCTATTTATGCTTTACCATTTTATTTAAACCCCCCACATTCTAGCTTATAATCTTACTGTCCATAGGGAGGATCAGGAAGAAGAGTACATTTTCATTTTCTCACCCTTGGTCTGTGTTCTCAATGCCTGTCTTCATTCTATCCTTCAGGACATCATCCATCATTCATTCCTTGTTTCCATCACATTTTTGCAATCCTAGGCTCTGCT
This sequence comes from Rubia tinctorum, assembly GCA_032355605.1. NCBI lineage: Eukaryota > Viridiplantae > Streptophyta > Magnoliopsida > Gentianales > Rubiaceae > Rubia > Rubia tinctorum. Next base: position 7,997,950 of record JAULKM010000002.1, read on the forward strand.
CTTCTTTACTCCCCTTTTCAACTTTCTTTCCTTTCAGAAACTGAATACCCGCTAGCACATATATTCTCCTCCCCTCTGTTTCAGGTTTAGCTCTGTTTTTTCCTACAAACCCCTTGTTCATGTCCTATCATTCCACACTCAAAACATTTTACTGTTTTCCACTTATATATCAGATCATGATGCTTTATCACATTTTCCTCGTTCAAATGAGGCACCTTATCATGCAAAGATTCCCTAATTTTCACTTCTAATTGCACCCTTGCTTATGACAACCTTTCTTTGTCTAGAGTTGGTTTATCTAAACCAATTGGCTTCCCTATTGGACTGATGATCTTACAAATAATTCTTGGCTGCCAATACACAATTGGTAACCCAAGCATTTGTACCCAAACCGGAACTGTTTCAAGTTCTGCTACATCAAAATTCTTCGACCAAGGTTTAATTATAACAGGTTTGTTATCAAAAAAAACTACACCCTCTCAATCATATTATCATGGAAAGATTTAGACATGAATTTGACCTTGTAAAAATCTGAGTCAAGAAGCCAAATCCTAGAAACTCTTTTCCCCCCAAATATGTAAAAATAACCTTCAATTGCCTTAAAAGGGGGGTTACAGCCCACTGTTCTACACGCGATTGTAGTATTCCATTATTTTTCACTCTCCTTCACCTCTTTTATTGTAATCTCACCCATTAGAGTCCCCTCTACGTTGGCTGGATCGTAATACTTGATATCTCCCTACTTTTTCTTTTGAAGAGAGCACTTCATTTCTCCTTTTCTACACCTTCTTCCTCATCACCCCATTTGAGCTTCTTACCCACTGCCCCCAACATCATCGAAGTATTTGGGACTTTGATTTTATGGTTTTCTAGGGTCTGAATCGTTTCCATCATCTCCTCTTGCACCGCTTCTGATACGAATATCAAAATGGCATTCATTATTTGGAGTAAATTTATAATTTTAATGATGGATACGTGGAAGGAGTACATCATGTGCATGAAAACATCCCAAGAAACATTTGACTATCATTTTCAGGAAAGCCTAGAAGACTTTGCCAAGAATACACAATACTCTTTTTCCCACTGGG
>JAULKM010000002.1:8001159-8027828 GCA_032355605.1 Rubia tinctorum
GTTGCTTCATTTTCTGCCTGTTCCCACCCTATCAAATAGAATAATGCCAATCAAACACAGCATAGAGTTAAAATAAGGCTTCAAAAGTAATTAAGGAATACAACTAATTCAATCAGAATGTGATTCTAGTGGAATTTAAACCTCGGTGTTTTATTGCGAAGGAGATTCTTTAAAGAAACAATGTCAGAGCAAAAAATAAATAGGAAATTTTCAAAATTTGGGTAGTCAAATTGATCACAGATGAGAGTTTCAGAATAGTACCTGCAACAGCCTCTTCAGCAACTTTAGCATGTTGATTAACCAAGTCGTCTTTCATGCTAACATTGACAAGTGCAGCTGATAGTTTTTCTGCTAGTTTCTTGACACTATCTGTAATTTCGTCATCAGAAACTACAGCTTTGGAGGTTACTTCTGGTGATGCAGTGCTTTGATAAGGAGAGTCCTTGACTTCTTCCTGGTCAAACTAACCAGAAATTATGCAAAGTAACTCTTACTCGTACCATACAAATTCAAATTCTGAAAACAAAAATATCGAAACAGTCACATGTCGAACATTATCTATGTCAAAACCTCTCAAATGGTCACAAACCTTATCCACCCAAGTTAACAAACTACCGAATTCAAGTTTACATATAAATTTTGTTGCAATAAAAATCATCCTTAGTGATTGTAAAATGCATTGTGTGGCCATGTGTCCAAGAGCCTACATAGCTCATTCTCCTTCGAGTTGGCCACTACTTATAGTTCTGTACACTCAAAGGAGGCAGCGCCAAATTGGAAATAGTGCAAAAGGTCAATCAACAGATTCTAAAAAATTTACAGGCCAAGTGACAAGTTTCTGTAAATAGCTTATGGTCATGGATACAGTTCTAAAGAACTACCTCCGATCCAAAGTTATAGTCCACCTCCTAATACTGATTTTAGTTTTACAAAGTGAAGTATAATTTTGGAAAAGAGGAATATTTACATGACAAGATATGAAATAGTCCATTTTACATCTATGCTTTGCAGTAACTAAGTTAATCCTCATATCATCATTTTCTGGTTCTTGGATAGCACTTTTATTTACCAACACTTAGACCTACTAGATTGGGTGAATACATTAAGAGTCCTCACTTTTACAGTGGCATTGCTAGTTAAATATGAGTTTCCCTTCACATTTCAGTCACCACTGCCTTACTTCAAACAGAGATGCTCCTCATAAGGAAAGCCCTATGGTTTAAGGTTGCAAAAGTACTCATTTTGCAACAAAAAGTATGTCACTAACCCATGATACAACCACAACCAAGCTTGTACCCCACCATTTGGGTTCGGCTATATGGAGCATATCTTTTCCGACTGCATCAAGTTGGCAACCCGAGTAATATATATAATTTTGAGTCTCTGCTCTAAAGATTTAGTGACATTCAACGAGAAAATAGTTGACAGTTCAACAATTGCTTCAAGGTCAACCATAAGCTTACAGAATTTGAGACTAGCAGCCTTGTGAACCCATGGAAAAACTTTGAACACTGGAAAATTGATTGCCCTTGAGCAATATCTTAGAGCAGGTTTATGTACAAACACTAATCAATCTTAAACTATCTTATTTTCATGTATACCTATAATAGATTTAGATACAGACATAAGGCTAGTGTCATCATTTGATCATGATAGCCAACTCATTCAAGAAAATAGAACATCAAAGAAAGCCGACTACAAAGAAAGAAATGCATGTGAATAGCATACAGTGAGGTGGAAATGAGGCACGAGAGGATACCTGTTCATCTGAGTATCTCTCAGAATGCGACGATATGGATCCGGAGCTATCGGTTTCGCCAGGGCTCCTCTCGGAATGCCTTCTCTTCCACAACCACTTCCTCTTATCCATCTGCACATCAAAATACAAGATTAAGCCTTGACACTGACTTCGCGTCTTCTCGATTCCGCTTCGACAAACTATAGTAAATTAATCAGTTTCTTGGGGAACTTATGAAATTCCGGAGAGCAGGGGACCTATTACATCCAGCCTATGAAGTTAACTTTTTTGGAGAAAAAAAAACCCAGAATTCACAAGAAACCAATAAAACAGTGGATATTAAAAACTTGGCTGAAATCCCAGTACGGTAAATTCAAAAGAACGTAATCCCAACGTTCATTTAGGAACACAAATTTAATAAAACAATTAAAGGGAAAACCCCAGAAACTTATCAAGAAAAAGAGAAGCCTGTACCTCTGGATGCAGAAGGACAAAATGTGGCGAAGGGCAAGGTTACAAGAGATTTGAGATTGGGAATAGCATTTGGTAAATGTCAGTGAATACAATTTTTATGTGTTTGTGGAGCAGAGAGGCATGTGGAGAATGGTGATGTTGATTAAAGCGAACTCCGAAACCAGAGACTTTAAATATTGGGTTGGGGGAGCGTACGCCTCACTATGCCCTTTTTAGCTTTGAGCATACTTTTAATTTTGAAATTCAGCTGCGTTTTGTTCCCGCCCGCCCATCAATGAGCTAGTACAGCGATTTTACTTGTTTTCAATTCAAATTCCGTTGATACCACGGACGACTCATCCGTATTTATTGTGTTAATTCAGTTTGGTTTTTCATCCTACGTTTATACTACCTCAGTTTTGTTATTTATGGCACACTTACTGTAAATAGATATTTTCTTTTATTTGCCTCTCTTTTCATTTTTGTCAAGATTCTTTTAATTTCATCTACTCATTCTACTTTTTACTCTCTACATTCAATTTCATTCATTCATTTTCTTCAACTAAATTCAAACACTTAAACCTATGGTGCCATAAATAGAAAAACGGAGGGAATGTAAACGTTTTACTCCCTCGATTTCAATATGTTTGACACAATTACCATTTTCATACTCCCTCCGTTTCACTAAGAGTGACACACTAGATTTAGCCTCTTGAATTAATATGAAGAAAATGATTGGTTGGAATTGAATGTAAAAAGTAGAATAAGTGGATGGGATTTAAGGAATCTTGCCAATAAGGTAAGTGTGTCATTTAAAAAAATATTCTAATAAGATAAGTGTGTCATTTAAAAAAATATTCTAATAAGATAAGTGTGTCACTCTTAGTGTGAAACGGATGGAGTATGTTTTTCTAACATTGCACATTTCCATTTATGGCAAAAAAGTACAGCATTCTAAACCACTCATTAAATTTTTTACTCTTCTCAATCAAATCACTCCATACATTTTTACTTGTAAAAAAATAACACTTAAACCTATGGTGTCAAACATAGTGGAACAGAGGGAATATATAATTTTGAGAAAAGTGCGTTTATAACCATAACTAATTTACATAAGTGTCAATATGACATTTTGATACATGAAGTGCAAATATAACCCTAAATAGTTGATGTAAGTGCAATTTTACTCATTCCGGCAGTTTAAGGCCAAAACGGATTGAAAAGACAATTTTATCCCTCTGATTTTTTTAAAAAAAATAAAAGAAGAAACTACAATTTTACCCCCAAAATCCCATTCTTTCTTCTCTTTTTTCTTACGCCGCAACTTTTCTTCCAATAACAGAGCAACAAAAAAATGTTCAACACCACTAGGGCCCAGATAGGAAAAAAAATAAGACAACACTATCAATCAAAACACCAAAGAACAAAATATCACAGGAAAATAAACAACCACCTAAACAACCAACAAATCTAAGTCAATAAAGTGTTTCACATGAAAATAATTAAGCAAAACACACAAACTCAGTGACAACTCGATTGGAAATTCTCGACTCATCATGACTCAGTCCGACTAGCCGCGGTTTGGTCTGAGCCAAAGTGACTCGGTAGATCTGGGACATGAAAGATTAAAATGCACAAAAAGTGACTCACAAACGAAGCACAACAACATAATTCAGCAAACATGAATTTAAAAAATCAAACTTAAAATCAAATTTTTTAAGTGCATAGAAACAAAAAAAACTAGATTTTGAACAAAACAGGAAATAAAAAATACACAAGAAAAAAAGAATAAAATGAACATGCTTAGATAGTTAAGAGAAGAAGACATTGTGAGATGTTTAAGGGGAAATGGGTTTTTTGTGGAATAATACGATGTGTGAGCAAAGAGGAAGAGCGAGGAGGAGGAAATGGGGAAGAACACTCAGATGCCATTTTCGTAAATTTGTTAAAATTAGCAAGGTATCAAATGATTGAAAAATGGAAATATATTAGAGTGTAATTTAGAGCGGGACAGGTCAGAGTAGAAAGTGTGCAATTTAATTTGGAACGATGAGAGTATGTAATTTATTAAGGTCGGAGACCTAATTACAACTATAGGAATTGGAAAATTCTAATATCATAACAAATTTCGCGAGACAAAATGTTCGGGCACAAAGCAGCGGTGTACCTTATTGAGTCCCAACTTTGTAAGGGTTGATAATGATTCCTCTTGGGCCTAGGGTGCTCTGTATCATGTAAAATAGGTGAAAATATTTGTCAGGTGGGTTGGTAGTGGGTCAACTTGCTCCGATGATCAAGTCAGATAAGATCATATCACTTTTTGGTGTCCAAAGCGTGTCAAGAAAGGAGCAAAGTAGAAAACATACCGATTTCCCTATGATATCTCTTTCTATATGTGTTTTGCTGGTTGATGGGATGGGTCACGTCTCATCACTTCTTTTCTGTTGCCAATTGAGGCCGATCTCTTGTCTGTTAGACCGAATCGTCCAACATGGCCCAATTGAGACTGGTTAGTAGGATGTTAATTTAATAATAATATTAACTTCACAAAATTGATAATATATAAATATAACAAAAAATGTATGATACAAAATTAATAATCCATGTGACTAACATAACTATCAAATAAGCAGATGACGGCAGATGAGGCCATTGTTGTATTCGACATGAATCAAACCAAAACGCTTGGTATAACCAAGCTACCATTCAAAGTTATCCATCAAAGACTAAGCAAAATAACTCTTCACAGCGAAAACAAAAGTGAAAAGAAAAACCACATGTGATTTTTAAAAAAAATCCTTATCCCCAGCCATACTCATCAAATCAACAACATTAAAAATATTACATTGAGATACAACATGATTTAAACATTACACAGAGAAGATACAACATCTCCTGCAAAACAATGAAGTTTGAGCTATCAGGATACTATATAGGCACATTTTCTTACTAGGGAACACTACAAGTTTTAGAATATTCCACAAGAAAAAAATGTTAAACGTTGAGCAGATAAGAAGTTTCAAAGGTCACCTGAGTTAAACTCTTAGTCAAGAAGATGAACTTCTTAATCTTATGTATTCACCAATACAATGCTTTCGGATAGCATAGACAAAAATATAACATAGAGTGGATCTTATAACAAATCAACAATTCATGATAGGATTGTATAAATAACGTTTACGGTGAAGACAATACATGCATAAAAAACCACCTTAACATGGATAGCATGTCAATAACTCTATTGATTTGATGCTGCTAGGCAGTGCTATCATGGAAACTCAAATATTACTAGTTAAAATATACTGTATATATACATATATAGTTATATACCCCAAAACTCTCAATCAACAAAGCACATTTAAACTCCGAACGTTAAATACAATTCGGGATGCACAAAACACTCCATCATCATGGTGCCAAGATGAGGGAATTTCCCCTTTTTGTGCCCAAGAAATTCTACTCAAGCATAATATCAAACACCGATCATGCAACCTAAAAAACAAATCCACAAAGAAGAACATGAGGTGATGTTCGGGTTCAACATCGAAAGGTTTAAATTCATCAAGGAAGGGAAATATCAAATTCAACATCATTATGCTTGAGCAAAAATCAGTAAATTTGAATTCAACATTAGAATGGATAAATTTCTTAAGATAGAAAAAAGAAATTACCTAGTGATGAGCTCATCTCTATGGTCACCAACGCCTTGGCGGATCTACGGCAGAAACGATCGTACGGAAGAGGAGTAGAAATTGCAAATGGTGGATGGGAGAGGGGACGAGAAGGAGAAAAGAAGGGAACAATAAAGAGAAGATAGTAAAAGAAAAAAAGTTTTTCATCATTTTTCATTTTATATGCTTGGTTAGGGTTTTCCTTATTGGGCCCTTTTTTGGGCCAATAAGTTTACTAATAATAAACATATAAATAGTAAATTAAAAAGTAATTAGATAGAGATAACTTAATTTGGGTATAGGTATAAATTTTAATCAAATAGGGTAAAATAGTTTGTCAGTAATATTTTTTTTAAAAACTATGTTTTGTCAAAAATAAAAATTTAGAGGATTAAATAATAAGAAATAGTTAATTAGATAAGAACCATAAAAGTATAAAACTATTAATATAAAACCTAAATAAAAAATTAAGAAAATAGATACATACATTTGATTAAGAAAAAATGATACATATATATACATAGATAATTTAGAATAAGGTTTTACCGTTTATTAGTTAAAGTCAACTTAGTTGTTAGTGTTCATACATTAAGAGTCAAGTAAATGTTGACCATTGATTAGGTAAAATCAACTTACTTAGTAGTGTTTGTATATAGAAAGTTAAGTTAGTGTTGACAGTTGATTGATTAAAGTAAATTTAGTTATTAGTTTTGTATATAGTTAGTCAAGTATGGGTTGACCGTTGATTGGTTAGAGTGCCTGATCGATGTTAAATATCTGTTACGGATTTGAAAAATAAAATGGGGGTGTAAAGAGATGCACCAGGTTCGGGAAGATTGAATTTTAAAATTATAGCACCGGTGTTTTAAAAACCGGTGCTAAATTTTGACGAATTTTATGAATTTTTTGCAGGAAGATTGAATTTTAAAATTTTGGCACCGATTTTTTAAAATTAGTAGCAGTTTTTTAAAAACTGGTGCTATTTTTAGCACCAATTTTCAAAAAACCGGTGCTAATGTAAAAAAACCGGTGCTAATTCAAAAACAAATCTGTGCTAATTTATTTTGGCCACCCATTTTCAAAAACCGGTGCTAAAGGGGGGGTCTGTGGTAGTGTAACTATAGCATTATAAAAAATGCTAAATTAGATTTGCCTTAATTAACCAAACTATATAACTGTGCAATAGTTTTGACTTTTGTAAAATAAATTCATATGCACCTACATACAAAACGTGTACATTGCTCAATTAATCATTGTAAAATTCTAGAATATGGTAATACTATTATTTTTGTTTAATATAGTTATGTTATTGCTTCATTTTTTTTAGAAATACAATCATATGCTTTGCCATTATTCAGAGCTTGCGTACAAATTTTACCATGACAAAAGTGTTCTAACTAGATACATATGCCACAATGAATTTCATATCCATTACACAAGCAATCAATGAAATTATCCTTTATTTTCAAAATAGAAAATACAAGGTGGAGATCAAATCCATAAATGCTAATGATTATGACTTGGACTCAGTGGTTGATTTAGTAAAGGACCAAGGATTCAAATCTACAGATGATAATGATTATCAGTTGGACTTAGTGGTAAATTTAGTAAAGGACCAAGGGTTCTTGTACTTATGTTAGCAATGGCACTACCTAATCCAGGAGCCGTAAGAGAATTTAATGCTACATTTTTATAAAAATCCTAGATGGAGAAGGTTGGTTAACCTTATAATGAAATGATTTTGAAAGTTGTATAAAATGTTTTAGGACCTATCAAAGAAGAAAATATGGGACTCTTACGATTAACTTTTTTATTCTTAGGAGCCACATGCTTAACATGGTTAGGAAGACAAAAGTGAATGTTGAAGATTTAATCTGTGAGTACGTAGAAGAAAAAGTAATAAGAAACAAAACTTCCTCTAAAACAGGTGTTCCTAAAACATTATGGCATACTATTTTTTCCTCACTATGCATAGAATTTAGCAAAATTGTTGCACGATTGATGGGAATGTCAAGCTTTAAGGAATTATTTCTCTGTAGAATGTTCTAACTATAGCATTATAAAAATCCTAAATTAGATTTTCCTTAATTAACCAAACTATAAAACTGTGCAATAGTTTTGACTTTTGTAAAATAAATTCCTATGCACCTGCGTACAAAACTTGTACATTGCTCGATTAATCATTGTAAAAATGCTAGAATATGGTAATACTATTATTTTCGTTTAATATAGTTATGGTATTGCTTATATTTTTTAGAAATACAACCATATGCATTGCCATTATTCAGAGCTTGCATACAAATTTTACCATGACAAAAGTGTCCTAACGAGATACATATGCCACAATGGATTTCATATCTATTATACAAGAAATCAATGAAATTATCCTTAATTTTCAAAATAGAAAATACAAGGTGGAGATCAAATCTGCAGATGCTAATGATTATGATCTGAACTCAGTGGTTGATTTAGTAAAGGACCAAGGCTTCTTGTACTCCGGTCAACAACGGAACTACCGAACCCTAGAGTCGTAAGAGAATTTAATGCTACATGGTTAGAAAAATCCCTGAACAAAAGTTTAAACTTTTATTGAAAGTACTTTTAAATTTGTATAAAAAAATCATCTAGCACCTATCAACGAAGAAAACTACAAGACTCTTACATCTAATTTATTTATTCCTAGGAACCACATGGTTATAAAGGTTAGTAAGACAAATGTGGTTGTTGGACATTTAAGCTCTGAGTACGTAGAAGAAAAAAGGTATAATAAACAAAACTCCTTTAACACAGGTGTGACTAAAACATTATAGTGTAATATTTGTTTCACACGTTTCAAAGATTTAGATCAATTGTTGCACGATCGATGCGTCATGTGAACCACATATGAGCTAAGCAGTTGACTGTACACCTGACCTACAGTAAGATTGACATGAGGGATGGAGGTCTTCACTGGGAGGAATCATGTACAGGGCAGTTACTTAGACTAATCCCTTGCTCAATTTTGTGAAGCAAGAAGATTGCTCATTTAAGTTAGTTCAAAATAGATTAGCAATAGGTTTTGAGGTTAAATTCTAATTGAACTTCTTGTACTGACTAGTACTGTTTAAACAGCGTTGATAATTTTCTCAAAGGTTTGGGGAGCCTATGTATCTCCCCCACTTCGGTGGCTTAATCTTTTCAAAAAAATATATCAATGAATCATGCCAAGCGTTACGGAATTATTTTTCTGTTGAATGTTCTAACAATAAATTTATAAAATACATAAATATATTTGACTTAATTAACCAAAATATAAAAACTATACAATAGTTTTGACTTTTGTAAAATAAATTCCTAGGAACCAACGTACAAAACTTGCACGTCGCTCGATTAATCATTGTAAAATGCAAGAATATGGTAATGCAAATATTTTTCATTTAATATTGTAATGGTATTGATTCTTCTTGAGCAATACAACCATATGCGCTGCCATTATTCAGAGCTTGCGTACAAATTTTACCATTACTAAAGTGTCCTAACTAGGTACATATGCCACAATGGCTTTCATATCCATCATACAAGCAATCAATGAAACTATCCATTCTTTTCAAAAATAGAAAATACAAGGTGGAGATCATATCTGCAGATGCTAATGATTATCACTTGGACTCAGTGGTGGATTTAATAAAGGACCAAGGCTTCTTGTACTCATGTTAGCAATGGCACTGCAGCATCCTAGAGTTGTAAGAGAATTTAATGCTACATGGTTATAAAAATCCTTGAGGAGAAGGCTAAACATTTAATGAAAGAATTTTTGAAGCTGTATAAAAGAATTTAGACCCTATCAAAGAAGAAAACTATAGGACCCTTACGGTTAACATTTTTATCCTTAGGAGCCACATGCTTGAAAAGGTTAGGAAGACAAAAGTGAACGTTGAAGATTTAATCTATAAATACAGAGAAGAAAAAGGAATAATAAACAAAATCTCCTTTGAAACAGGTGTAACGAAAACATTATTGCGTACTATTTTTTTCTCACTATGCACAGAATTTAGCACAAGTTCTGCATGATCGATGCGGCATGTCATGCTTTAAGGAATTATTTTAATAGCATAATATTCTAACTATAGCTTTATAAAATACGTAAACTAGATTTGCCTTAGTTAACCAAAATATAAAACTATCGAATAGTTTTGACTTTTGTAAAATAAATTCATATGAACCAACGTACAAAATTTGCACATCATTTGATTAATCATTGTAAAATGCAAGAATATGGTAATACTAATATTTTAGTTCAATATTTTTATGGTAATGCTTTTTGTTGAGAAATACTACCATTTGCCTTGCAATCATTACGAGCTTGCGTACAAATGTTACCATACTAAAGTGTCCTAACTAGGTACTTATGCCACAATGGCTTTCATATCCATCATACAATCATTCAATGCAAATATCCATTCTTTTCAAAATACAAGATGGAGATCAAATCTGCAAATGATAATGATTATCACATGGACTCATTGGTGGATTTAGTAAAGGACCAAGCCTTCTTGTACTCCAGTTAGCAATGACATTGCCAAATCCTAGAGTCATAAGAGAATTTAATGCTACATTGTTCTAAAAATCCTAGAGGAGAAGGTTAAGTTTTTATTGAAATGATTTTTGAAGTTGTAGAAAAAAAAAATTTAAACCCTATCAAAGAAGTAAAATATAGTACTCATGCAGATAACTTTTTCATTCTTAGGAGCCACATTCTTGGCAAAGTTAGGAAGACAAAAGTGAATGTTGAAGATTTAATCTGTGAGTACGTAGAAGAAAAAAGTATAATAAACAAAACTTCCTTTTAAACAGGTGTTCCTAAAATATTAAGCCGTACAATATTTTTCTCACTATGCATTGAATTTAGAAAAATTGTCGTACGATCGATGCGTCATGTCAAATTTTAAGGAATTATTTCTTTGTAGATTGTTCTAACTATAGCTTTATAAAATGTCTAAATTAGATTTACCTTAATTAACCAAAAATATAAAAACTGTCGAACAATTTTGACTTTTGTAAAATAAATTCCTATCCACCAACTTACAAAACTTGTACATCACTATATTAATCATTGTAAAATGCAAGAATATGGTAATACTAATATTTTTGTTTAATATTGTTTTGGTATTGCTTCTTGTTGAGCAATACTACTATATGCCTTGCAATTATTAAAAGCTTTCTTACAAATTTTACCATGACTAAAGTGTCCTAACTAGGTACTTATGCCACAATGGATTTTATATCCATCATACAAGCATTCAATAAAAATATCAATTCTTTTCAAAATAGAAATTACACGGGAGAGATCAAATATACAGATGCTAATGATTATCACTTGGACTTAGTGGTGAATTTAGTAAAAGACCAGGGCTTCTTGTACTCATGCTAGCAATGGAACTGCCGAATCCTAGAGTCATAAAATAATTTAATGCTACATTGTAATAAAAAAAATACTTGAGGATAAGGTTAAGCTTTTATTGAAAGGATTTTTAAAGTTGTACAAAAAAATTTAGACTCTATCAAAGACGAAAACTATAGGACTCTTACAGTTTACTTTTTATTCTTTGGAGCAACATGCGTAACAGGGTTAGGAAGACAAAAGTGAATGTTGAAGATTTAATCTATGAGTACATAAAAGAAAATTTTATAATAAACAAAACTTCCTTTAATATAGGTGTGCCTAAACATTATGGCGTACTGTTTTTTTCTCACTTTGCTAAGATTTAGCACAATTGTTGCATGGTCGATTTATATCACTATTTGCATTATGTGTTCACTAATTCCACTTGGTAAATATTGGCGATGGAACCTCACCAAGTAAGGAGCTTACCCTAGTTTAATTAACTCTAACTGGTGTAGCTGAGCATTTAAGGTGAAGTTGTTATGGTGGTTACTTTACTTCGAGAAAGGATCCTAGCCGGACCTTTTGGAACATTATGTTCTAAATATGTTATAAAAATGTAAAATATTTGACATAAAATTGATCCTGACCGGATCTTTCAAAAACTTTTACCTGTATCTAGGTTAAAACCGTGTAAATAATGTACAAAGACTTCCATTGTAATGGTAAGTTAGATTTCTAAAATGATTTCTACATACTCTGTATTTGCTCGTTACTGCATATAAGTAATTTGATTTGTTGGAATCTTAGTAACACGTCCAGGTCCGACCCGAGACTTGCGTTGAGCAAGTTGGTTGTAGTTCTGGGGTGTTACACATGGTCTAGGGTGGTGAAGGCCAACTACACCACTCGTAATGCTGGTTTTCCATTGCATCTCAATAAAATGAATGTGGATTACCTTTCTACCCCGAATTGGAAGAAGCATGAGATGTGTATCATTCTTGATCCATTTAGTCTTGGGAACCAACAACTCATAGAACTCTATTGTACTCCTCATGATAACTTTTGTTTCTAAATCTAAGAGTTCTATTATCCCCACAATGATTATCTCTTAACCAATTGCAAGAGTCGGTAGTATGATGACGAAATATCATACATAGTCGTGCCCGTTGAACTTCTCCTCTCCTCATGAGTTTCATCAAGGAGATATTTTATTTTTCTTTTAACAAATTTTTGAATCGTATTGCAAGAATTCTAGGTGGGAGCACCAAGAACTCAAGCAATACATTCTCTAAAAACAACAAACACACAAAATGGGCATACACGGAAAATACACAAAACACACCAAGAATAACACAAGAAACACTACTCTACCAACTAATTTAGGTAACTATCAAATAAATGCACTGTAAGTCCACGGAAACGACACCAAAATTTGACCGACACCCGCGGGCTTCTTTAAATGCCCATGGACACAAGTAAGTCAAAGATAAGATTTATAAATTTGCTCCCTTACTCACTTCTAACAAATAGAAAATAGATAACGGTAAGCTAAGGTGTCATCCAAAGATAATTAGGGGTTTAATGGACAGCTTCACAAATTTCACACACATGCATCACCAAGTGTGCGTGTGTGTGTGTCGAGAATAGATAAAACATGGGGGTTTCTGTATTGAAAAGATTAATTATCAATTAAGAGCATAAACTACAAAAACGAGATAAAGATACTATGAACAGGCCGTGGAGGCATTTTCATCACATGATTAACTATGTGATTTTAATCTACACTCATATTCGCATGATAGACTTATATAATTCTACTTAATTGCTATATCACACGATGCTGAAATGTTGATTTCCCGGGAACTCCCTCGGTCTGCCACACCATGTCTCACCTCACCTCACCATGGCTGCCTTCCTCAATACCTCACCTCATTTATATATAACTAGGAGTGCACTTACAACCTCAAGCCCTCACTTTCATGGTTAATAAACCCTTGAATGTACGTAGTAAATTAAATTGGGAAGTAGCATGGATCATCAGGACCTACACCGTGAATATCCATCCTAAGCATATCTTGTTCCGTTATGGATAACTCTAGGGGCATTTCTCACCTAGTTGCTACAAACTTTAAATATGACCTTCGAGCATTATCATATGACTCTAATTGAGTCAATACACCTGACCTAATTTCTGGATGACCCCGCTTATCATCCAAAAAATTACCCAACACAAGACAACTTCTATTATGAACTTGGGCACATGTGTTTTCAATAACCTCATGATTAACATCCTACATCCCAATAGACATAGAAACGTAATGTTCCCCTGTTCATTCCCGAGCCTAGAACTGAATCATGGAGAGAACTAAACTAGGTTTACATCCTTGTCTCATTCATCACAAAATTATAGCAAGAAGCATAAGAACAAATTAAGAATGATATGTGTAGCAAATAAAATAGACATGAATCTAGAGCCTCACAAGTCATAAAGTTCAAAAAATGCTTATGAATGCTCCCAAGTCATAAATATAAAAAAGGAGCATAACATAATTCATGAATATAGCAATAAACATGAAGAGATTTGGACAAAAGATGAGAAAACTATGAAAAACCTAAGTTTGGAGACCTAAGAGGTCGGTTCCCATCCTTTTTCACCAATCTAAGCTACCAAGTACAAATCTAAGCTATTTAATGAAGACTCACCATATATCTACAAGAATCCATAGAAAGATGCAAAAACTTAAAAATATGAAGAAAAACTGGGGTTTTAGAGGCCCAAATAAGTCTCAAGGTGAAAGAGAGGAAGAAAGAGGCATTTTATAAGTGAAAGAGAGAGAGAGAGAGAGAGAGAAAATAAAAGGGAAAAAAGGCATCCATTTCAATGCGCGGTTTTATTGTATAGGGCATGGACAATGTAATTTTGGCACGGTCCATGCCAATTTTAACGCCCAATTTTATGAATCACATGAGATGGACCATACAAAGTTATAAGATCTAGGATATTTAACCGCACGGTTATATGCCCAGGGCATGGACTGTGTATTTTTGCACAGATCGTTCTTCAGTTTCAGCCCCAACTTATTTTTGTCACTACGGGTGAACCAGTTACCCATTTTAGGAGTTGTGCTGGAGAAGACAAATCCTATGATGCCACCCATGGATGCTAATTTGTCTCGAATTGTTCCCAGAACTCGATTTTGAAGCTCAAATTAACATTTCACCTGCTACTATGCTTTCCTTTTTCACTCTATCTCATACTAGTTTGTGAGTGGCCTTCCTTCTTCTTCCATCCTTGCAAATAATCCTCTTCAATATTCTACCATCTTTGTGAATGACACTCTATGATGGTCTCAAAATAAGCTCACAAAACCAGTAGAAATTGACCAAATCATAGAGGTAAGCACATTTGACACTAAATGCTTACAAAATAGGAAAATTAGTGAAAATAATCACACAATGTGATTTTAACCCCCTACCCTGTAAAACACCTAATAATCTAACTATCCACCAATAAAGGATATAAAAGGTTGTGTTAAATGCTCTACGAATACATGCACTTCATTTCTCATCATAAAATATCCTCAAAGACTTCGAAAACTCCTTGAGCTCATCGAGGAAGATTCGTATGATCAACACTAAATCACCATGCATTTATTCCCAACCCAGCGCCGACAGAAGCCCCATAACAAAGGACACTAGGCCCAGCCTTGAAACCCCCCCCCCCCCCCGACTTAAATAAAGACCTTCCTATGACAGTAGACATAAGTAACGCTCCCCCAAACTGGCACATCATTGACCATGCAGTACACACAACATTAAAGAAAGCATGAATAGAAGGAAGCCAATGAGATGATCTATCATCAATTGTAGAAGACTTCCTATCCTTTTCAAGCATAGTAGGCACATACAGAAAAGTAAGAAATCAATGAATTAGTTAAGGCAAAATAATAGTGACAAGCATGCTGCAAGTTTCTTGGAAAATTAGTACAGCCACTACATTATCCCTAAGAGCATAGATTATTTATCAACGAACTTAGACATCCAAGGACAAGACCCCCTCATCCTCCACAACAGCTTCTTCCACAAAAATGAATGATGGTCTTACATGTCCACTATGCAAGACTGGAGCTTCTCCAAGCTATATGGTATGGGAACACCCTCCAAATAGTCACTCAAACAAAATGAGTATTTAGTGTCCTCCACTTTTGCTATGTATAATTGATCCATCTTACGATGATGCTAGAAGAGACCTTTCTTTATAACTGGCATAAGTGGAAGGTTACGCACACCCCCTGGATTAGACATTTGCACCCGCCCATACCCAAGATACTTCCCAGATCACATGCAGCATCTGTAATGTTAGGAAGAAATTCTAAGAAACCATGAGTCTTAAAAACATGCTGAACTAATGCTCTAGCGTACCCAGGATTTCCAAAGCCATTGGCTCTCAATTGAGCAATTGAGCAATTTCACATCGTAGTCGTAGCACCTCCTCCTCAGACGCACAAGTTTCTCATGCGTCTTCACAAGCTTAATCTTAAGATTATCATCTCTCTTAGTAGTTGGTTCAATTTCCCCAGGCGAATCCCTGCAATGGATAAATCATTGACAACATGCGGAACATTGGAAACTATCACAACAAAAAACTTATAGGCCCATCTAGCCGAGAAACCCACACGATAACATACTGAGGTGCAGTGACTTAAAACATCCTGGTCACTGCACACCGATACACTAGTAACGTTCCACTCATCGACGGGACATAAAAATTGTCGCCTCTTTTTAGCCCTCTCAATAGAATCAACGGACAATCCTCCAATACCCATTTGGTGAAGCTCATGTTTACGTTCACCACTTATACCACTATAATAGCCTAGAATGAGGTAAATTCCTAATACCCTAGCCGTATCCTCGGGCATAGCATGAGAAGGAAAGCTACTGGCACATTCCTTTCATTCTTAGAGACCAACCTATTTTTAGGAACAACAGCTTATAGCCAGAAAATAAGGAGGCATTTGGTTGGGATGAATTAGGAAAGGGAAAAAGAATCTAACATCTTGATTCCCTTAGTGATTGGTTTGGCTTTATAACCTTACAATTCATTAGAAAACCAAAAATATACAACTAATTGTGTTAGATGGCGGATATACATGGATACAAAAAGTAAGCCACAATTAATCACCACCAATAGCATGAAGAAAAAAAATCCTATCATTCAAAAGATGATATCTGCTACAAAAAAAAAATCCAAGGCCTCAATTCCCTTATATAATAGGAGCCTTATGGTGGCACAATTACCAAAGCACCTAACCAACGGAGCTAAAACCAAAAAGGCAAAAGGCAAGACGTGTTTTGAGAAACCAAAAGTAACTGGTTCACAAGACCCCAATAATGATCACACCGAACACATAACATCCAACTCAACCACCTCGATCCAAACAGTAACCTGCGAAGGGCTTCGCAACACTAAACAACCATAGGTTGAAAAACACAAAGTCTAGGTCACAGTGGTGATATAAATTATCCCAAACGTTGGTTACCTCATTCATCCGCAGTTAAGGGAGTTTATGGTATAGGAAAGGTAAGCATGTGATGAGACGGGAAATGCATTTTTTCTTAGAGCATTTAACATCACTTTTGAGATGCTTTTGTTGGTGGATAGCTAGATTATTTGGTAGTTTACAAAATAGGGGTTAGATTCACCTTGTGTGGTTTCCACACCTAATTTTCCCATTTTGTAAGCATTTAGTAGCTAGTGTGTTTTACTTCTATTACTTGCTCAATTTCTACATGATTTGTGAGCTTATTTAGAGACCATCATGGAGAAAACCATTTGCAAGGATGGAAGACGATCGAGGAAGGCCATTCGCAAGAATGGTAGAAAAATGAAGGTCATTGAGCTTAAAATGGTAAAAGAAGATTGAAGAAAGTAGCTGATAAAGAATGATCTGGGATTTGGAACCTTCTGGGAAATATCCAATAATAATTAGAATTCGTGGGTGGAACCATTGGATTTGTCTTCGCGAGTGCTATAAAATTGCCTATAGTAACTCCTAAATTGGATCAATTGTCAACCCGTAGCGAGAAAAAGAAGATTCAAGACTTGAAAGACACGGGTCATGCAAGGTGAATAACGATGCTCTAGAACACGAGACATGTATATCCACAGGCACCGTGTAAGAAGAAGTCGCCAAAGACCATCCCGACTTAAGGTTCATGCATACTGCACGAGTCGTGCAAGACTGGGCACAAAGGTTTTGACTTTGTCTTTCTTTCCTTTTTCTCTCTCTTCCACCTATAAAAAGCCTCATTCCTCCCCCATTTCTTCTTGAGCCCGAGTTGGACCTCCGAAACCCTAGGTTTTTATTAGTTATTCTTAGTTTTTCCATATTTTTCATGGGTTCTTATAGATCTCTGATGAATTTTCATAACTTCGCATATATTTGTGCTTAGAAGTTTAGATTAATGAATTGGAGGTGGATTTTCACTTCTTTGTTTCTTGATTCCATATCATTTGTATATTTTGAATCCATGGGCTTTGTTAGTTTAGCTTAGATTTATGACTTTGGGTTATTTGTAAGCATGGTTTGACTTTGTATTTGTGAGACTTTTAGATTCATATTTATTTATGTTGCTATAAATATAATGCTTAATTTGTACTTTAGCGCCTTTCCATGGTTAATGTATTGAATGCAATTAGGATGTACACTAAACTGAACTCATGCATGATTTAGAACTAAGCTTTGAATTTGGCTTAGGAGTGTTGGATTATCAAAATTGCTTGTAGCCTTATGAGTAACGGGGTGTAACATTGTCCTTGTGTGCTACCGGGGTGGTAATATGGTGATAATGGTAATTGAATAGTTCTGGCCAATGTTTAGTAGCATTCGATTAAGTTCCCAAAATAGGTCAAGATGGCTAAAATAGGCCGAGTGTTGTTAAATTCCTAAATAGGGATATCATGATTAATACTTGAGAGCTGGGTTATTAGTTTGTCGTGACTAGGGGTTGTGCTAACACTAGGATTATCATGAGACATTGATGTTCAAAGCACAATGGGCTGAGGATGGGTATCACAATGGAGGTCCCGATGATCCATACTATTACCGTGTCTAGCAGTTCGACCTACGCAAGACATTGTTCCTTTCAGTGGGGCTTGTTAGCCACGGCAATGAGGGTTAGAGATGGTCAGTGTGCAGCGCATCTCTAGTTATATGTGGAGGAGGTGAGATGTTAAAGAGGGGGCAAAACCATGGTGTGACAGCCCGTGGGAGTTCCTGGGGAATTAAAATCTCCACATCGTGTGATATAGCACTAGGTAGAGTTATAGTTCTCTAATGTGGATAGAAGTCTAGGATCAAATATTTTATGTCAATCATATGATGCAAATACCCCCAAGACTAGTAATCATATCTTAATCTAGTCGTGTTCTTACATGCTTGTAGTTATTAGCCTAGTTTTAACATAAAACCTCCTTGATTTATGTTTGTTATTCCCAACACACAATTGGGTGACACCCGAGAGTAAACTATGTGATAGTAACTAATAAACCCTAGTATCTATATGGATGACACATGGACTTACCACTAGGTACGTTATTGTAGTTATGAGTGAGTACATGAGCAACATACAAATCTTATCTTTGATTGAGACCTTCGCGAGTTTCTTACCTGATGATCCCGTGAGGAATCCTTTAAAAATGCTTACGAGAATAGAAAGCAAGGTGCCTACACAAGCAAACGAGGGTGGCACCCCACAGTACCAATCAAACGAACAACTCGTAAAACACTCAGCAAGTTACGACTTCATGAGATCATCCCAATAACCACTATCCAGAGATCGTGGCCCATCACAATCACCAACTCGGTACCCGAAGATGTGTCTTTCGTGGGCATAAACTACAATGAATGTAGGAAAACAAACCATATAATTAGGAAAGGAACAAAAGAACCAAGGTAAGCAAAAACTAGTACTCTCACTCACACACAATCTAAAATACTGACTTTAGCATCGGAGCTTAATCTCGGATTCAATATGGGAGATTCATGCAAGGGCAGCAATCTAGGAATTACGTCACCGGAAGTCACTGCTATACTTCAAGATGTTCATATCACATCGGTAACATGTCACAGTATAATGTCCAAATGTATGAACTATCATAATTTTAACATACAAACCCAAAATTTTACATCAAATCATTGAATTTGAACTTTAAAACACATGATTTTGAAGAAACAAATATTTATGAAGAGACATCATAAGGTTTGGTTAAAAATGAAGTATTGGAATTGAAACATCACACTTAGTATTAAAAATATGCAGGAGCATCGTGCAAGAATGGGAGAGAATTTTTGACACGTGAGTCTCTTGACCTGGATAGCTAACTCGCAAGATTCTTATGACTTGGAATCATGAATTCCATTTATTTGTGCCCAAACCCCCAAAAAAATATTTACACCCAATTCCATTATGGAACCCAAATTTTCTATAAATTCTATTTGGAACTCATCCTGAATTAAAGTATTACAAAATTACATATTAATTCTTGATAACACAAAACCTTGTCATTGAACATAACGGTGGTTTAATAGATATTCGCACCTTATTAGTTTCTCTCTCTAAACTTATTTTCTCCTACATCTCTCTTCTCTAACTTTTATTACAGAATTTCTACCACCGGAAAACAACCTCCATCTCTACCTTGGTTTCACCTACAACCGCTATGGTGGCTATGAGCAGTCGCAACTTTGCCCAAGCCTTACAAATGAGAAATCTCCCATTTTCTGAAACCCTACCTTCAACCCCTAATTAACTCCGACCACAAAATACAAGGGGAGAACCAGTCATACTTTTCTCGCTAGAAAAAATACAAGAACTCGCCACACATAATACCAATGCCCTTATAGGGAATTTCCCTAAGGGAAGACCAATGATGGAGGAAATGGAAGGAGACTTCAAAACAATTGGCTTTTCCGGCAAATACCCGCTCAGTGCTATTGACTTCCTCAACATTCTCACCAGGTTTCAACACAAAGAAGACTTCTAGCATTGTTGGATTAAAGAAATGTGATCCTTCAATGAGGTAACCATGAGGATATTATGATGGACCCCTGAGTTCGAACCAAATCCAAAGTCTTCAACTAATTGTACCAGCTTAGCTGACAATAAATAATGTGTCATTGTATTACTACAACATCCCAGCAATTGAGGCTCTCGGAAATTAAATTGGGACATACATCAAAATGGACAGCGCAACAGAGAAATTAACACAACCATCAACCCTCAAGATCTGCGTTGATGTGGATCTACAAGCTCAACTTCAACCACATATTAGGTAAGGCTCTACTTTAGACAATGAAAAATATTCGATGAAATCTGACAATCTGCCAGTGTATTGCTAACACTATAAAAAAAGTGGTCATGAATTATCCAAGTGTAGAATACTTGATCCTCACATTGCCCCAAAACCCCCAAACAAAATGAAGCCTCAACCGAAAGCAAACCCCAATACCACTACAGACCATTGGAAACAAATCCCACCTAAAAACTCATCTGGAATCATAGTTTCACAAAAGCAAAAGAATGTTGTGCTACAGGTTGCACAACACCTGAACATGGACATTGATGAAGCACTTAATCAGAACCTACAACTAATTAGTATAGAATCACTGGAACAAACTAATTTTCTTGAATTACACATAACATCCAACCAGGAACTATAACGGGTTCCTAAAAACGAGGAAATCGTTTTGTTGGTACAAGGAGAAATCAACCACCAACAGGGCATGTAGCAAAATGAAAAGGAACTTCAATAGATCTTACATCAACAACAAAATTTCTCAAACCAAAGAAAATGAGGAAACCATGCACACCTTCCCAATCGGTCACAAAAGAATTTTCCAAAGATGACAACTCAGGTATCTTACCATACACATCAAACTCAGAAAATGACACTAATCATTTGCACTCACCGTCTCTCAGATCTAGCCCAAGAAACTCCAACAGATTTAGCCTTCTAGTCCAAGTGGATTATTCAGAATAAGATGCAAACAATAGCTCAAGTTCGAAAGTGCATCGGCATGAAGAGGTAAGTCTGCTAAACCCCTTACCACTGAACTTGAAACAAACTAAATCTAGGAAAAAACACTTTTTAACAAATTGAACAAAATGAATCTTAGATCTACATAAAAAATCAATACAGTAAGTTTTAAATGATTGACACAACCATTAGTGTAAAATTCCTAGTATGGAACCTAAGAGGTATGAAGACTTCACTAGATAGGCTTAAAAGACTAATAAAGACACAAAATACAATTCTTATGTGTTTTTTAGCCTAAAAATAATTCTGATCAATTAGACTCACATAGAGTTAGGTTGAGATTTGACAAGGCCTTTAGTTCACAACATAACAATACATGGTTCTTCTAGAATAACTTCATAAAGATTTATATAATAGCTGAAACATTTCAACTATTGGCAACCAGAATTAAAAAAATGATTTGATTCTAGAAGAAATGACAGCTATATTTGTTCATGCATCTATCTATAGACTAGTTAGGAAATATCTCTGGAATGACATAACATTACAGAGAATAACAAATTAGTAATTGGAGATTTTAATGAAATTATCAAAATTAAGGAATACAAAGGACCCAAAAAACAAATCTAAGGAGTATTAGGGACTTCTCGAATTTCATAAGTCTGAACCAAGTGTCCAACCTTTTCACATTAGGAAATACACTCACATGGACTAATGGTAGGATAAAACCTACACTAGAAAGATTAGATAGGACCTTAGCAGACTCTATTTGGCTAGAAAAATTCCCAAACAGCTCTGTACATACATTAAACAAATGTACATCTGGACACTGTCCTTTACCGTTAACAATAGGGAGTGAACAAACAACCAGCCCAAAACCTTTTAGCTAGGTTCCTTGACTTATGGCTAACAAGACCTGATTTAAAATTGATAATCAGTAATAGTTGGAACATACCTACAGAACAAAAAGGAATGAACAAACTGTTTTCAAAGAAAAAATATTGAAGCTGGAATTAAAATTTTGGAATAGGCAGGTCTTTGGGAATATTGCAGATAATATTAAATAAGCAGAGGAGGTGGTTTGTATCCATGGATTTTTTTTATGAATCTAATTCAACTGAGGATATGTCTTACTTAAACAGAAAAAAGCTTTGCTTCTAAAAGCATTAACTGAGGAAAAAATTATTTAGGCAACAAAAGGAAAAAAAATTAAATGGCTTAAAGAGGGAGACAAAAATTCAAAACAAATTCATACATCTAGGAAACAAAGGAGAAGTAAGCAGAGGATTTTAAATATCAAGAGTTCAGATGGAACTTGACTAGATTAACTATGTCTAATTGAACAAGAAGCAGTAGAGTTTTTTCAAAACCTCCTAAAGGAAGACTCAGACCACACATCAAATCAGTTTTTACCTCATTTTTTTGAACCAGATACCTACCCTTATAAACCAACAGGATAATGGATCTCTGATTAGAACACTCAAACTTCATGAGATGAAAGACATAGTTTTCTCTTTTAAAACATTAATAGTTCTCTTGGGCCAGACGCATACACAACATCTTTCTTCATTCGAACTGGGACATAGTAGCTGATTACATATTAGAAGCCACGATAGATTTCAGGTCAGGGAGAAAAATACCTCTAGGTATATCAAGCACTTGGATATGCCTCATTCCCGAGAAAAAAGTACTAGTAACATTCTCCGATTACAGGTCAATTTCACTGTCTAATTTCATTAACATAGTTTTTACAAAGTTGTTAGTGAATAGACTTAAAAATTTTATGCCAAAAATCATTTCTGACCAGCAATCAGCTTTCTTAAAGGAAAAGAAATTGCTGACAACGTCATTCATCTTAAAGAAATGATCCAAATATTTATTAAAAAAAGGTACACTTAATTGCATAATTAAATTAGACCTAACAAAGGCTTTTGATAGGGTAAAATGGTCCTTTTTAGATGCAGTGCTCAGAAAATTTGGGTTCAGCCAGCAGCTTATCAAGGTAATTATGGAAAATTTATCTTCTGCTCATTTCTCTATTTTAATCAATGGGAAACCAGCAGGTTTCTTTCAATCCACAAGGGGGATAAAACAAGGTGACCCCCTATATCCTCTGTTATTTAACATTTTCACAGACTCCTTCTCAAGGTGTATACAATTTGTTTTGTAATGACAAACTGATATTTTGTTATCTTCCGACGGGATCTATGCCTATTTCACATCTAAGCTATGCGGATGATACTAAATTGTTTTTAAAAGACACCCAACAAACCATAATCAGGCTTAAAGCATTCCTCTAGGTATTTGAAAATACAAGTGGCCAAAAAATAAATTACGAGAAAAGTAGCTACTTTCTAAGTAACAAGGCTACAAAAGCTCAGGCCCATTTCTTGAATACATAACTTAATATGATTCCTTGTAGCTTCCCATTTACATATTTAGGATGTCCCATATTTACAGGGAGAATAAAGCATATACATTTCCAGCCTTTAATAGAAATTTATGATAGTATGTTAAAACAACTGGAAAATTGTGTGGTTAAGCATGACAGGTAAATTAATTTTGATTAAGACTATTATGTTTGCAATACCCCAACATTTGTGTGTGGTTATGTCACCTCTTGATACTGTACTTAGACTGTTAAAAAAGAAAATAACAATATTTTTTTGGGAGGAAACAGAAAAAGAGAACAAAAAAATATGGATGAGTTTTGAAAAAAAATGTGTAGACCAATGAGTGAAAATGGACTAGACCTTAGGAGTTTTAACATTTTAGCCACGTTCTCTATGAAACTCTGGTGAAAGTTTCAAATGGGAATTACCCCCCGGGAACAATTCATATGGTCGCTGCCACAAACAAGTAGATCCTCCCAAAATTGGCAGAGAATTAATCAAGTAGTCCATCTAGCACAGGCAAACACTCGGGTAATACATATAAATGGGTTGGCTAATTTTTTTGACCTCCAATTGGACAGGACATGGATCATTAATTAACTCATCTCCCCTCAGCTCTGATCTCATACCTTCAAACACTACAATTGCAGATTTTATACAATTGAAGGATATCTGCTTGCCTTTTTTTCATAACCTGCAAACTGATATTTACACTTTTTTGCAGTAATCTGAAATATATGAACATAAGGAAGATAGGTTAATTTGGAAGCAATCAACAAGTGGATGTTTTTCATTTAAATCAGCCTACGCACTAGTAGCGGGAGCCAGAAGAGAACTCACAACACTCAAAAGGTTTGGAATAAAAGACTCCCTAAAAAATAGATTTTTTTTTGTGAAAACTTGTGAATGGATTACTTCCTTTTGATGACAAACTTATTTTCTTGAACATAAGTCTAGCATTAAAATGATCGATATACCCAAATGTTGATACTCTTTCATATTGTTTTAATACATGTTCTTTGGTCATTTCTATCTGGGAACATTTTGATAGAATTCTAGGCTTGAAACTACCTGACTTTGATAATATATATGTGAGGTTGACTTACTACTGAACTCTAAAGGGTGATACTGCTATACATCACTCTCTCATCACAATTACCCCCCTCATTTGTGTGCTGGAAAATCTGGAAATACGAAAATAAAGTATCTATGAAAACCAGAGTGTTAACCCACTGGGCACTAATTTTGAGCATCCACGAAGACATGTTTAATGCCTTCTATATAAGACCCGATTTTAGCTCTAGATCAGAGGACAAATACTGGACAGAGAGTGGTCTAATCCCAACCATTAGGCCACCCCCAAAACAAAGAATTTTCACACTGGTTTGGGGAAAACGAGCAGTGGTTATAAGATAAAAGATGATCCAGAGATATTAGCCATTAGGGAAGGTTTCCAACTGGCTAAACTGCAAAATATCTCCCATTTTATTTTAGAATCGCATTCTCAATTGGCAGTTGATAATATTTCTAACCCAGCTTCAGCACCTTGGAAATATTTTCATATGGTTTCTAATCTGAAACTCGAAATGGGGAACATTAACATTAACCATATTCTCAGACAAGGAAATGGTAGAGCTCATTACCTTTCCAAATTAGCTATGGTTGAGGATTTAAACCTATCTCTATGCTCCTATAATGATCTTGATTGCAGGGCGAAAGGACTTATCCATCTGGATAAGCACTCAGTCCTATCTTTGAGAATAAACTATTTGAATGGATGCTATTGAATTCATGTTGGTTTTGCAGGTCAAGACGGATGAAACTAATGAAGTGAATGACTAGGGAAGCTTCGGTTTGGACAAGTTCAAAACGTGAACAAATTGAATGAATTTGCAACTATCCAATACAGATGTTCGGAAAAAATCTCATATATGAACATTCCAAGCGTGGACATCAAACAAACTTTTAGGATTTTTAGAGATTTAGGAATAATAGGGAGTCTAGCCGGTATTCTAATGCTAACACAGGGGGTGGATGCGTTAATACTGGAAACACTTCCATTTTATTCATAAATCTATTTTTGGATTTGCAAATATGTTGCCTTTTGCATCATTACAAACCAAAAGGTTCAATTTTAGTTTTGAGCGTACAACAAGCAGATGTAAAGTATTATATCTTAATTAAAAGGTTGGTGTTCCCTCAGAAAATTTTTTATGTGGGGGAATTGAGTATGTGTGGGTGAGCGTCCAATAAAACTTTGACATGTGATAAATGGATGAATTAAAAAATTTAAAAATACATATAATTAGATTCCGATCCAACCCACTTGACACATGTTAGACTTTTACCGGATTTTCACGCCACGTACTCAATTTCCCTACATAATTTTTTTTTTTTTTTTGCGTATTCCCTAAAAAAACAACCACCCTCTGATAGAGGTTTTAATTTATTTATTTTTTAAATAAAGGTTGTTTTATAGATCGCGTTTAGTGCGGAGTATGTGGCCACCAGCCTGATGAAATCAACAAGACCAACATCAAATGAGGAGTGTCGGAACATTGTCAACTGCAACACTTGCAATTTGAATTTAATGCTTTTCAACAGAATCCTTGTTGAAAATTACCGTTGTGAGTGGTGCTCAATCGCAGCCAATGAACACTGCCCAAGTGTGAGGCATCATCCTTATCCCTTGTCAGAAATGCTCATTGAAGAGCTGAAAAGCCGTCAAAAACGGACAAAACATCCCATTCGGGACCATCTATAAATATTCATTCAGCCGAGCAACATCTTCACGTTCTCGAAGCTTCAATCATTACAGTTTGCAGTTTGACGTAGATAGAATGGAGAGGTGTTCAAGCTCAAGCCAAATGGCGGTTCTTCTGTACTTCTTGTTGGCTGCCTCGGTGGTGGTAGAATCAGCAATCTACAAAGACCCGAGGCAGCCAGTGGAAGCGAGAGTGAAGGACTTGCTGAGTAAGATGAGTCTCGAAGAAAAGATCGGACAGATGAC
>JAULKM010000002.1:8060095-8080624 GCA_032355605.1 Rubia tinctorum
GGACGAAATTAGAAGCGAGCATTAACTTTTTCCAGTTGGCGCGTACCAATGTCAAGAAGCAGCTTAGGCACCCCGTCGTCCGGCAACGCCAGTAGCTCCAGTGCTCTTTCCGACAATTGCGCCTAAGAAAACGCAACCATTACAACTCAAACATTCGTTTTCTAGTCCTTCATCAACCAAATACAGAAAAGGAGAGTGCCTGATTTAGAGCACCTGAATTTCAATGATACGCGACGAGGAGGTGTACTTGCGAGCTTCATCGTCGTTGTAGAAAACCTCCGGCGGCGCTTGCAGCTCCGGCCTCGAAGCCATCTCCGAATTTAACAAATGCTTCAATACAGTTTTTCAAAACCCTGGAGCGAATTGACAGGGTTTTTATTACTACCAGGTATCTAAAAAAATCGGCGGGGGTGAGCAGAGAAAGAGAAAATTACTCCTAGATCTGCAACTATTACAAATTATTAGTTTAGCCCCACAAAATTATGCTGTTGATTTAAAATACAGGGGATCTATTGACAGGCGACATGTCTTTAAATTATAGACAATTCATTGTATTTTTTCCCTTTTACAATGCTTTTATTAAGTTAAATACTAAATTAATAGTTTTTCTCCTAAAAGATTGTTTTTCCATAAGTTATGGAAAAATCAACATTTAAATAGCACATTAGATATCAAGATAAAATTATCGTGTTGCATTAATCAGGTCATAAATTTATAACCACTAAACATTGCATAATAAATTTTTAATATTGCAAATAAAATTTTTTACCTTTCAATAATTCTAATTCAACACTTATTGAAAGGCAGTTTTTCGCAAGACTTTTCCAATTATTAATTATAAATAAGGTTTTTCCACAAAGTCTTGTTTTGGCTGCCTAAACTTTAGGCCAGAGATTTTTTGTACAATTATAATAAATTTTATTTGGAATGGGGTTTGTTAAAAAAATATGCAGATAAATTTAGGGACTCACTGTGCAATTATCAAAATACTATATATCACAAACATTTCAGATTTTTCATTTTTCATTTTTTCTCTCGTCGATCGGAAACCTCTCGCTAATCGAAAACCGCCACCGACCAACGATTTCCGTGGTTTTCAGCAAGATTCACACCGGAATCAACCAAAAATTCACCGATCTTCACCGGTTCCCATCTTGCTTGTTCTTCCGTCAAAGAATCGATCGGAGCTTCGTCGCGCTTCTTCTTTCGGCAAATTCAGATGCAATCAATGTGTTAGCTCCGGTGGTTGAGCTCCATCGCACAAGATGGCGTCGAACAGAGGCAATGACGAGGGTTAGGATTTGTCGACAATGGCATTCGATCTACGACGAGAGATCTACGACGGTGCTGTGGCAGAGGTGACGACAGCGCTACGATTTTCGGCAGCGGAGCTTGGGTTTGGTATCGCGGCGGAGGGCGGAGTTAAGAGACTGTTTCCAGAGACGGAGCTAAGGTTTGGCAACGGCAGATAGCACTGCGATTTCCAATGGCGTCGCACCGTCCCCTTTCTATTTTTTGCTGACGAGAAGAAGCAGAAAAGAAAGACGTCTGCGGAAGATGCAGAAGACGATGACTCCGGCGGAAGATGCAGAAGACGATGACGCCGGCGGAAGAAACAGACGACAGTGATGACGCCGGCGGAAAAGCGGGAGGAAGACGACGCACATGAGATGCACGCGTTTGAGCGGCGACGACAACGCGTGTGACTTCACGCATGACCTGAAGCGGCAGACGGGGACGGCGACCTAAGGCGGCAGACGGCAGTGGTGCAGTGACATTCTGCTTCAGGAGGTGAGGTTTAATATCGTGTTCTACTCTTTTTTAAAAAAACTTGGTGAGATTTAATTATTACTTGACTAAGCTTTTTGCTAACAATGTTGGTTTTGTTTGGTGGTTAGTACTTCTGCTGTTGAGGTGAGAGGCCTCAGGTTCAAAAATCACTGTGACCTTTATTTTAAAGATTTTATGTTCTTGGTGTACATGGTGAGGTTTAATAGTATTTGATTGAGCATATGTACATTAATGAGTCTTTTGTGTAGTAGTTATTGTTGTAGGCTTTGAGGTTAGAAATCCAGGTTCAAATCCCACCAAGTCTTTTTTCATGAAGAATTTTTATTCTTGAGGTACTCTAGTTTTTTTGCTGATGATTTAGTTTTTTTTCTCTTATGTTGATTTTTTTCAATATTCATGTGAAGTTTAATTGATATGAGTTGATGTTTTGTCATTTTTTGTTGATATGGATTGATATTTGCAATTTTAAAACAAAATCTCATGTTGATATTTTTCATTTTCCACCTGAGGTTTTGGTGATTGGGGTTGATGTTCGTTGTGTTATTTTTCTGATGCTGATAATTTTCATATTTCATATGAGGTTCAGGTTGTATGAGTTGATGTTTGTAACTTTTTGGTAATATAGGTTGATATTTTTAGTTTTTTCATAAAAAATGTTGACGTTTTGTGATTTTTTTTAGTGAATAATTTATACTCTTGAGCTACCGTAGTTTTTTTGTCGATGTTTTTATTTTATTTTTCTAATGTTGATTTTTTCATTTTTCGGGTGACTTTTAGTTGATATGAGTCAATGTTTTATGTGGGTTTTTTGGTTATATGGGTTGATAGTTTTAGTTTTTTTTTACTCTCGTGTTGATATTTTTCATTTTCTCTGTGAGTTTTATGTAATACGAGCTGATATTTGTAGTTTTTGGTGATATAGGTTATTTTTTGTAGTATTGTTTTCTTATGTTGACGTTTTTTATTTTTTGGGTGAAATTTAGGTGATAGGAATTGATGTTTTTAGCTTTTGGTTGATATTAGTTGATTTTTGTAGTTTTTTTTAAAAACAATATTGATAATTGAAGATTTGTTGATTTTTTTTATGATTTTTATGAGTTTAAATTGATGTTTTCTTAGTTCTAGTCGACATTTTTACAATTTTTAAATATTTTATCGATTTTTATTTTATTTTTATATATTTTTTCTAATTTTTTAGTTGATATTTTATGATTTTTCGTTGATGTTCTGCTATTTTTTGCCGATGTTTATAATTTTTAGTTCGATGATCATATTAATTTTTTAAAATTTTAAAATATTTTTAAACATTTTTGATTTTTTTTCCAGATTATTGATAGCGGGAAAATGATGGGGGGAAATTGGACGAAAAAACCCTGAAAAAATATTAGCGATAGGTCCCCATAAAACTATTCGAGATGGATCCCTGTAAAATTATTAGAGATACGTATTTGGAGCTAGAATATAACTAGAATTGTATAAAGGCCCCTGCCTAGAGTTTAGTCTACCTCACGGGAGACCATCTCAAGTTTTTCTAAGTTAAATATTAACATTTGACAAAGTATTGGGAAAGACCGTATTTTCATAAATCTATAGAAAGACGAGATTTAATTAGAATAATAAAAGGTAAAAGGTTTTAATTGCAATATTAAACAATTATTGTGCAACGTGTAGTAGTTATAAAGTTTATAACCTGATTCACAACTCGGAAATTTTATCTTCATTTCTTCTAATTTGCACTTTAAACATTGGTCTATGGAAAGACCGTTTTTCCATGACTTATAGAAAGACCGTCTTTCAAGAGACGGACTCTTTAACTGTTTATATAATATTTTGAGTTAAATCCTAAAATGATCCTAACAATAAACTGAATTTGCCAATATAACCCCACGGAATGAAAAGGTGTCAAAATGACCAAATTTTATGATGTATGTGTCAATCTAATTCTCGGCATCGTTGACTTCATTTGTCAACGGGGAATTTGGCTGGAATTTAATGATATTACTATTTTGCCTCCAAGGCTAAAAAAGAAGAAAAAATTTTGAAAAGACAAATAGTCCCTCACATTTCCCCCTTCTTCTTTCTCCTTTTTTCTTCTCCCTTTTTCTTCCCGCTGAGCGCCAGCTGGAGCCTCTCCCCTCCAGCCTAGACCTGCCCAACTCAACACAGACCAGACCGTTGGATCCGCCTTCCTCCGTCAGTCAACCGTTGACCATCCACCATCATAGAGACACTTTCGACAAATTCAGGTCTACATGATTAGATTGACACTTTCGACCAAGTAATAGGGTTAGAATTGCACCTTATACTTTTACATGGTTAGATTGGCACTTTCGATTAAAACATAGGGTTATTTTAGCACTTAACTCAATTTCTTTTTAAAGGTTTATCAATGACCCAACCTAACCAAACTTTATGCTATCTTTATATATCATTTTAACACAAAATACAAAATAGTATATTTTATAATATTAATTATTAATTAAATATAATAATATTTTGTAATTTTGTAAATAAATGGACAAATGATTAACACTAATTATAAAAATGGAGAGAGTTTTTTTAACTTAGGAGAAGAGAAATATTGAGTTGTGTATTGAACTATGACAATATTGGTCATTATTTATAGAGAATGAAAAATGTAATTTATTGCAAATAATGTTATTACTAAAATATATATATATATAATCAAATGTGTAAATATGGAGATAAAAGGATTAGATTGGATTTAATTTGAAATATTTTTAGCTAATGGGAGTGTGACACCTGGTGAAACCCCCAAACCCTCACCGTGTAATATGAAGATCTATTTTGGGGCCTTCTTTTCCCACGGTTGGGTTGGGTTTTTTTGGCTTTTATTTTTCTTTATGGGTTAAATGTGGGGACTGAAGCTATTTGATCACAAATAAACTGAGTCTAAAATCAAATTTAGGTTGGAATAGATATATATATTAGTGACACCAATGATTTTGGTCAGCGGGTTTTGGATTTTTGGAAGTGGTGACAGGTAATGGAAAGTGGTGGCACTGAAATAGGTGGGTGGTGGTGGCGAGGTAACGGGCGAGGGTGGTGGTTGGGTCGGGTGGAAGGGAGGAAGAAGACCTGGGGTGGTTTTTTTGTTTTTTGAAAAAATAATTCATATTATATTAAGGAGGGTAAAATGGGAAAATCAATTTAGCTTCTGTGGGTAAGGGTATTTTTGGGTAATATCAACATCCAAATTGATTAGTCAACGTCGAAATCAATCCAAAAGTCTGCACACTTCGTCATAAACTAAGGGTTATTTTGTCACTTTCTCATTTTGCAGGGTGATAAGGTTTGGGCCGATATGGCCCAATGCTGATCACTCAGCCCATACAATAAACAAAAAGAACGGGGCTGGCTCATGGAAGAGGGTAACAGACCAAAGACATGAACAAGGGGGGGATGGGATAACGCTTGTCCCATCAACCACCAAAACACATAAAATAAGGGGAATAAGCAGGCTATGAGGTAAGATCTCATGATCACAATACTATTCACCTATATACTCTCTACATGGCTGACTGGAGCGTCGGAGCAAGCACGAACTTGCGCCTACTTGTCTGACCTCAATCTGTCTATCTTGTATGCTCAAGTGATTGTCGGACCAGAGGAGAACATCAAAAGGAAGATAACAAATTTTGGCATTAACGTTGGCGTTATTTGTGGGGATCACGTCATCTTTTAGCATCCGTGCAGGTCGAGAAATAGAGGGACAACAAGCAGGGAGCTTGTTCAATCACGTGGTCACAGATGATGTGACGAATCTGGAGGAGAAGTCTACCCTGATTCCGATACCAATACCGATACCGATGGGGAAGCGACATCAGCATCGCACCACGGCAGAGCTTGCAAACAACTCAGAGATTCTCCAGACAATTATGGCATCAAAGGCAGAGGTGATGAGGAGGTTGAAAGAGATAAAGGAAAGAGAGAAAAGCAACCCAAAGTGAAGGGGGATATTGCATGTAGCCGACAAAGCTCTTCCCATAGCAAGAGGGTGACAGCGAGGCACTCAGCCGAGGAGAGAGCTAAGGGAGAATAGTATAAGAGGTACCTGATAACACGGAAAGACTAAACGCAAAACGCAGAGGTGAGTTGAGAAGAAGAAGATACGAGGTAAGAAGGTGAAAAAGAAATAGAGGTATAAAGGAGAACTTTAAATAAGAGAGAAGGTCAACAGATCCAAAGGTTGCATCAGAAACAAGAAAGGCGCCAAAATGATTAAACGCTGCCTTGAAAAGGGACAACTTTTAAGATAGGCAATACGCTAAGCATCGGGATGACGGACGCGTTGAGGTAATTATGACAGACTATGCAGCCGCTCCAAATGTAATCTCACAAATTTTGTGACTCAACACTCTTTTAAAACAACAAGGTAAAATGTTTTCCCTCGCAAAAATGTGAAAGGTTTGACAAAGCATTGACCTATAAATAGGGATGATAATTCCAGTCCCTGGCTAATTCAACCCTACACCCTGCGCCCAGGAGCAACAAAACCCTGGGTTGGGGGAACTTGATAAGATATGGGCATGGAAGCCCACATAGACAACGCAGACCCAGCAACAAACAAACGACTCAAGTTTCCAAAGGAGGAGCCAAGTTGCATCGGGAATGCCAGATGGGACGTGACATGTCCAATCAGCCACCAAAACCCATATATCAAGAAGAGAGGCATACGAATGAGGTAGGTTCTCTGATACTTGTTTTGAAAACACATTTCCAACACCTTACATGAAACTCCGGTCTAATTTGATCGTCAGAGCAGGTGCAGCTCAAGGCCGACCTGCCTGACCCTCTAGTGGTTTCTTGTAGGTTTTGGAGTGGGTTTTGGAAGAAGGTCAGAGTCCAATCACCCAACCAAATTTTGCATTAACACCGCCCGTTCGACACTAATTCCCAGCCTGATTCCCAAATCTATCCCCGATGCCACAAAATTGCACAATCCAATTAGCCACATGCCCCTCATCCCACCACCATGAGAACCACCACCACTGTCCCAACTTGACGACGTGATTTACAGAAGGTGAGAAAAAGGTGAGCGGCGCTAGAAAAGTAAGGAGAAGAAGAGTAATGCGATTAGGGTTTACAAGTAGGGGGCATAATAGTCATTTCACCTTTTTTTAATTCAAAGGGGTAAAATAGACGTTTCATCATTTTTGGCTAAAATTTACCCGAATGGTTAGTTTTGCACTTTCACTGATTATTAAGGGTTATATTGGAACTTTCGAGCATTGGAAGGTTATATTGGTACTTAGGTCCATTATGTTTGGTTATAAATGCACTTTTCTCAATTATATGTAAAGAATATTCAAATAAAAAAATAAAATACTAGCATCTTACACAAGCCACATACATAAAATACACAGTTTAAAAAAATTAAAGCTAAATATCATAAAAACAATGATGTTTTATTTATGCTATCGTAATGTACAGAAATTGGCATGAAAAATCAAACTTGATAAAGTACTCATGTAATAATTTATGAGTACCGACTGAGAAGTGTTAACTAGAACTAAAATTAAATAGTAGCTAGAAGTTTCCTTTTTGGGTTACTCTTTTAATTTTGTTGACTTTACCATTAATGATCCACGATCTCATATACTCTGGCGGTGTACAGGCGTATATAGTGAGCCAAAAAAACCCATAAACACCCTCAATTCTGGCAGAATTTTCCCACACTTTGGAACAACTTCAATCTACCTTGGCTTTGCATTGGTGACTTTAATGAAGTGTTACATCCGAATGAATTCCAAAGTGCAGATCGATCTCCATCACATCAAATTGACGACTTCGGGATAGCACTTAACCATTGTAACCTTTTGATTTGGGATATGAGGGATACAAACACTTGGTTTAGAAATTGGAAAAACCCTCGGACTGTAAAGGCCATACTGGATAGGGCTGTCGCAACTCAGGAATGGATAAATGCTTTTCCTACTACAAATCTGAAAGATCTTTTCAGCCATCAATCTAACCATGTTCCCATTTTTCTACAGTTGCAAGATAAAGCATGGGATTGTGCACATAATCCACTGCATAGACCATTCAGTTTTGAAAATTACTGGATACAATCCCCAAAATGTCAAGATAAAGTATCAAAATGTTGGAGCCATGCAACACCAGATTTGCCATCGGCCATAACCGAATGTTCACGAGGGCTTCTGAGTTGGGCAAAGTCGGAGTCCCATAATCAGCACACGAAGAAATAATAACTTTCCAGTCAACTTCAGAGATTGCAACGGGGAATCATAACAGATGAAATTCAGGCTGAAATGGCCTCCATAAAGTTCCATTTAGAAAAACATCTTGATATGGAAGAGGCCAGATGGAAGCAAAGAGCAAAGCAACATTGGTTGGAAAAGGGTGATCGAAACACGGGTTTCTTCCATTATTTTTAAACGTAAAAGAAGGAATACAATCCATGGTTTAAATAACAGTCGTGGTCAATGGTGTACGGATGAAAATGATATGGAAAGTATCATTTCGGGATATTTTCAGTCTTTATTTGAGAGCTCACACCCATCCCCACTAATCATAAACCACTTGACTGACAAGGTCCTCTTAAAAGTTTCCTCAGAAATGAATGCTATATTAATAAGACCATATACCCTAAGTGAGATACATGCTGCTCTAAAGGCTATGGCTCTGAATAAGTCCACAACACCCGACAGAATGCCACCATCAATTTTTCAACGTTATTGGAAAATTGTAGGTCCAAAGGTGACCCAGGAAGCTCTGAAATACTTGAATGATGGAAAGCCTATATAGGATCTTAATGATACTAATATTGTTTTAATTTCAAAGAGAGAAAAGCCGAAGGAAATCTCACAATTCAGGCCTATCATTCTAAGCAACGTGGTATACCGTATAATTTCAAAATGCATAGCGAATAGGCTCAAGATTGTTCTGGATACAATGATCTCTCCCCATCAGAGCACGTCTGTTAAAAATATATTGATCACAAACAATGTCATGATTGCTCATGAAACGTATCATTATATCAAAAGAAAGTGAACGAGGGCAAAGGGTCAAATGTCAAACTAGACATAAGCAAAGCCTTTGATAGGATTGAATGGCCTTTTCTGCTAAATACCCTTGAAATGATTGGGTTTAATCAGAGGTTCACTGATCTGATTGACAGATGTATTGCGACAGTTCACTTTTCTTTCACACTGAATGGGAAAAGTTTTGGTAGAGTCACTTCTACATGGGGTTTACGACAAGGAGATCCATATCTCTTTACCTCTTCATTATTTGTAGTGAGGTCTTCTTTCATTTAGTACATGATGAGGTTAGATTAAAGAGTCTTCATGGTCTGAAGATTGCAAGGAAGGCACTGACACTATCTCACCTCATGTTTGCATATGATACATTGATTTTAGAGGAAGCAACCCTTTCAGAGGCACATACACTAAAGAGAGTTTTGCAACAGTATGAGGAAGCATCAAAGCAGAGAATAAATTATGACAAGTCTTCGATAGTGTTTAACCCAAACATAGCCAGACAAGATAAATCACAAATTCTTCATGTAATGCGAACGACAGAGGCTGTCACCCATGAGAAATATTTGGGT
Organism: Rubia tinctorum; assembly: GCA_032355605.1. NCBI lineage: Eukaryota > Viridiplantae > Streptophyta > Magnoliopsida > Gentianales > Rubiaceae > Rubia > Rubia tinctorum. The sequence goes on from JAULKM010000002.1 coordinate 8,069,481, forward strand.
TTGCAAACGATCTTTGGACGATAAAAAACAATGTCACTAGAAGGAATAAAACACATGATTTGGTCCAAAGTCGGGAGTTTGGAACACAAACAACTCTCAAAAAGGGGGAAAGAAGTAATGATTAAGTCGGTACTGCAGGCTATTCCAACTTATACAATGTCATGCTTTATGCTGCCTGATGGCCTGATAGAGGACATATATCAATTTTACGGCCATTACTGGTGGGGTTGCTTTTCCAAAAAAATCACTGAGCAACTTGGTCAAAATTGTGTTTTCCGAAAGGCTTGGGAGGGATAGGATTTAAAGACTTGGAGATTTTTAATATAGCAATTCTAGGAAAGCAGGTTTGGCGTCTATTGACGAACCCAAATTCCACAGTATCAAAAATTCTAAAGGCTAAATACCTCCCATCAATATCCCTCTTAGAAGAAAATTTAGGGTGGAACCTATCATATGCATGGAGATCTATTCTGCAGGGAAAGGATCTGATATCAAAAGGCGTTCGAAAGAGGATTGGATCAGGAACAAATACAAATATTAAAAAGGGTCTTTGGCTACCAAGAGTGGCAAATCAGAAGCCTACATCACTATCATATGACTTCCCAGATGATTTGAAAGTTTCCATTTCATGTCTGAAAATGGCAAAAAAAATGGAATGAGAACCTAATCCAAAATATTTTCAACCACAAAGAATCCTCTCTCATATTGTCGTTTCCTAGGAGTGTTAACTCCTCGCATCCTGACAGATGGATATGGCATCCAACAGTTGATGGTAAATATACAGTCAAATATGGCTACAATATTGGTCTTAAATTTTCAAATTTATCCTATGCAGGAAATATGACATCAAGTAGCTCAGGACCATCTCCACACTGGACAAAGATTCGGAGTTTAATGGCACAACCGAAGACCAAACACTTCCTATGGAGATTATGCAAGAACAATATACCATCAACAGTTAACTTAGCATCAAACATGCAAATGCTGAAGCTTTTTTTTCTTAAGTTGCTCATCATAAGATACATCATTGGAACATCTATTCTTTCATTGCCCCTTAGCGCATCAACTATGGTTTGCTGCGAACTTACATGAAAAAATCTTTCATTATGATCAGCCAAGTGCGAGCTTGTGGGTTCGGGATCTCCACATGGAAATGGATACACAAGACATGGCAATCACGGCTATCAAGTTGTCCCAACTTTGGTATCATCGAATAAGCTGCTACATGGCGAGCAACATGAAATCCATCCACAACAGTGTGTGATTTAGGCAACCAAACTGTTGTCAGAATTGGACAAAAGGAATGCTGAGAATGTACCTGACACACTGGGTCAAAGTCCAAATACTTTTCCATTGGAGCATGGAAACACGTTTTACTTCTACGAAGCCATAGCTCCAACTAATACTTGCCTTGGATGGTACTGTTTCTCTTCAAATGGGAACTGGTTGTATGGAGAATCCCTGCGTATACGTATTATTTATATGGTGAAGCATGCTAAAGCCATTGCCCTCCCCACTGATCTAATTAAAACATTACAGAGAGGCATATAAGTCAACCATATAAAAGGAGATGCACAAATGGTTATAAATGTCGTTGGACGGCTTAAGGAGGATCTATCTTATTTTGGTCTCATTATTGAGGACATAAGTGGATTAGTTGAGAGTCATCAGTTCCCAGAATTGAAATGGATTAGACGACAGGATAACTCTGTTGCTCATTTGTTAGCGCAACATGCCAAAAACACTAGAGATGAACTTTCTCCATGGGAAAACAACCCACACTTTGTAACAAACTTTTTAAATTAATACATACTTCCCATTTCAAAAAAAACAAAGTTTTATAAAAAGATATTTTAGTAAACTTGCTACTCCCTCCGTTCCACCCAATTCTGCATACTTTGACTATCGTCATTTGAATCAAAAAAAGTCTGATCATTGATATGATGATATCTATATATGTGTGTAACTACAGCTTATGAAAATTTGATATTTTAAAAATACATACTAGTACGAATCTAACAAAATCACACGACAATATACTAACTTATTTATCAATTCAATTTTGAGGTCAAAATTAAACAATTTTAATTAAGTGAATAGTTGAATGTCAGATTGGGGTGTGACAGAAGAAGTATTAAAATATATACTTAGAATTTTTTTTTCTCTGTAAAATAGAATCGTGTTTTTCTCTGTAATAAAGAAACAAGCCTCCTTCTGTCTCCCGATCATTCTCCATAACCATAACCTCCTCCAAGCATCGTACACACAGTCACGCAGTGCGTGGAATCCAAAGCAAACAACATTGTTTTTTTTTCATTTTTGACACACGCGGTCTCACACAGTACTACTGCTTTCTGCTCGCTGCTTGCTTTACGTTCAAGGAAAACACGCTCCACCAGTTCCATCACCATCGTCTCAGTTTGTGTTTCAATGGCGTCAGCACATGGCACCGTCAAAATCAAGTCCCACCAGCCACTCCACAGTTTCCCCATGGACCTCCGATGGGCCCACAAGACCCACCACCCCAAACCTCATTCCACCACCGACCTTGTGCACCCACAGCCGCCTACGGATGACGTCGTTGCAGGGGGAGGAGTTCCCAAACGGCGCCGTCCCAGAAGAAGAGAATCGACGGCGATTTGATCAATCGGCAGTTGGGTAACAAGGCTTCTACTTGGCTGAGAGGAGGGGCGGCGGCAGGCGGCGACGGGGGGTCGGAGAGGCAGAGGAAGGTGGCGGGGGACAAGAGGAAGGTTTGGATCTCTCTTTCTAAAGAGGAAATCGAGGAAGACATATACTCCATGACAGGGGCTCGGCCCTGGAGGCCCAAGAAGCGCCCCAGGAATGTTCAGAAGCTGCTCGATGTATGCATTATTCTTTCAGCTATTTATTTGGGCTTGTCAACATCACCTGTTACACTTTTACTACGTGTTCTTGTTACATTTTTACGTGTGATATGTCCTGTGGCACTAGTTATAAACCTGGTGTATGGCATTCACTTGAGACATTTTGTGTTTTTAGCCTTATGGATGTTGCAGGCATGATTTTTTATTTTATTTTCTCTGCGTTGATTCTGTTGCAGAATGTGTTTGCTGCTTTGTATTTGGTGGGGATGAATGCTGAATCGTATCGTGTTCGGGAGTCTCTGGTATGGTTTTTTGCAATGTTCGAGGTTTCGAGTGATTGTATGAATGCATGTCTTGATCAATGCAAACTTACTGTTTTAGCCTCTGTTACTGTGTTCTGTTTAGAGGTAGATTGGTGTGATTCAGCTGATGATGTTGGTTTCTCGATGCTCTAGGAAAGGTATGCTTCACAGCTTCAGAACAATGTGTGTGTGTTTCCTAACTTTTGTTGATTGGTTGATGAATCACATCTGTTACAGATGGTGATGGTGATGGTGATGGTGGTTACTAAGATGTCGTGGAATATTTGCAAAAGCGCGGACTTATGGAGTATTGATGCTGTTAATGGAGGTATAATCTGCATAGTTTAGTCAGGAGAACGTTTAAATGAGTGGAAGTCTTAGTTATATGTAGACACATTATCGAGAATCTTTTGCTTTTCTTGTTGATCACAACTTATGGTGTAAATCATTGGAACTGTTAGAATTTAGAGCAAACAGTAGTTGTTACCATCGAAATGTAAGATGTTTGGGTTGTCCATTTCTCAGGAAAGTATGGTTATTTCTTGATAGTTTGTTGCGCTGTTCGCAGGCTTCTCCGACTATGTTGGGGGCAATGAGTCATGAACGTGAACTCAGTCCAAGAAATTCAACAGGGGCAGCTTTAGCTTCCTCTGGAGGATGGACATTTCCATGATCTCCTGAGACTACATTTTAAATGCTAGTCTCATGAGTTTTACATTCAATTTGGCCATTGATCGCGATGATTGTCCTTAGTGCAGTAAAGAACTTCATTGTTATTACAATTGGGTGGTTCTATTTACACCTCCTTTGATTCTATTTACACCCCTATTTAATAGGTGTGTAAGCTTTATGGCAAACTTCATGTGTATAGTCTATGGCAAGCTTTATGGGAATTTGTATAGTATATTGAGTTTTTATTATTACGAGGTTGTTTACACCCATTTTCACTGGGATGGGAGTGTAAATAGCAACACCCTTACCATTTTAAGCTAAACTGTACGCCCCCGAGCCATTCTACGGATGAGTCCTTCGGCTTCTCAGTTGCACGGTGGTGCTGTGACGGCACTAGTCAGGTGCAGTGTTGTGCAGACATGTATAGGCACGTGTCATTGCAAAAGTTTGTTTAGAAAAAATTTAGAATGGACTTCATGTGGTGTTACATCATGTCTGAAAGGGGGAAAGGTCTTCTTGTTGCCTTAGGGCATGTGCAGTGGTGGTCTCTTAATTTTAAGAGACCACTCTAGAGACCGAAAATGCCCACAATGGGGGTCTCTAGAGTGGTCTCTTAACAAGAGACCACCCAAAAGTCTCTTGCTAAGAGACCGGTGAAGAGACCGCATCCCACGTGAATTGACCATTTATTTTTCCTACTCTGCAGAAGCCTTGGGCCGCACCCTTTTTTGTCCCCCTCCCAGGGACACGTGTCGCTCTCCCAGCGAGCCACGGGTCCCACTATTTCAAGCCCTTTTTAAATTTCTGATGGGGACATGTGGCGCCCTCTGACTGGGCCACGTGTCCCATCATTTGTTTTTTTAAATCTGGATTTTTTGAATCTGAAAATTTTATTTTAAAATGTGTAAAATATTTTTAAAAATTTGTAAAAAAATTCAAAAATCTGGAAAATATTTTTTTAAAAAATATATTTTTTTTGAAAAAACGAAAATAAATTATTTTTTACGACGAACGACGATATATTAAAGAACCAAAAAATAATTATTCAATAATTTTTGAAAAATTGAAGTTCAATTTTAAATTTCATAACGTATAAATTTCACATTCAACTTATTTTGGGTTGACAAATATATTTAGATTAAATGTTAATGGTAAAACTAATGAGTATGATAGAAAAAATCAAGTGGGCTCCATGAATAGTGCAGAGCGGTCTCTTACCACTGTTGAGGAAAAAAAAGGTGGTCTCTTAAATGGTCTCTTAGAGTTATGTTAAAGAGAGAGATTGAGAAAAATAATATATTTAATTGGTAAGAGACCACTAGCGGTCTCTATCACTACACATGGCCTAAGGGCATGTGCAATGGTGGTCTTTTAATTTTAAGAGACCACTCTAGAGGCCGAAAATGCCACAATGGGGGTCTCTAGAGTTGTCTCTTAACAAGAGACCACCCAAAAAGCTCTTGCTAACAGACCGGTGAAGAGCTTGAGTCCCACGTGAAATGCCCGGTCAATTTTGCTACTCCGTCAGAAGCCTGGGGCCGCCCATGTGCGGCCCCTTTTTTGTCCCCTCAGGGACACGTGTCGCTCTCCCTGCGAGCCACGTATCCCACTACCTCATAGCTATTTTTTTTTAAATTTCTGATGGTGTCCCATCATTTGTATTTTTTTAAATCTAGAATTTTTTAATCTGAATTTTTTGTTTTCAAATGTGTAAAATATTTTTTAAAATCTGTAAAAAAAAATTCAAAAATCTGGAAAATAAAAAGAACAAAAAATATATTATTTTTAAAAAAAAACGAAAATAAATTATTATTTTACGACGAACGACGATATATTAAAGAACCAAAAAATATTTTTTTAATAATTTTAAAAAAATTGAAGTTCAATTTTAAATTTCATAACGTATTAATAAATTTCACATTCAACTTATTTTGGCTGGACAAATTTATTTAGATTAAATGTTAATGGTAAATTAATGAGTATGATAGAGAAAATCAAGTGGCCTCCATTAATAGTGCAGAGTGGTCTCTCACCACTGTGGAGGGAAAAAAATTGTCTCTTAAGTGGTTTCTTAGGGTTAAGTAGAAGAGAGAGATTAAAAAAATTAATATATTTAATTGGTAAGATACCACTAACGGTCTCTACCACTGCACATGGCCCTGTGGGCTGCACTCCAGCACACAACATCCGTTTCGCTCTCGCGGGATATGGAAAGGAGCAATGTGAACTTCTAGTAAAGGTACTTATCAAACAAGAGATGTCTGGCCAAACATAGCAATTAACAATGGGGTGGAGATTGCTAGATTTGAAAACTCATCTCTTTCTTATATATATATATATATATCGAGAGAGAATAGGAATCAAGCAAAATAGTTTCTAAGTAATTATTGCTGCAATTCTATTGCCATATGCCGTTTATGGCTATCAAACTACAGCTGTAATTTATTTCATTTAAGGTTGGGGACGTAATACCAAACCCTTCACCAACAGGAAAAAAAACCTTTAGCCATGACCGTATATTGATGGTAACATTTCACCTACTCCACATTATGAACCACGTTTAGCTAAATCAACTGTTTATTTCGATGTTGAGGACCTACTTGAACGATTTGATTAGTAGTACTGATACCACTGTTGATGTGGTTGTTTTTTTTATTAATTAAATGGATAATTAATGAGCTAATAATGCTTTACTTACTACTCGAATTTCACATTTCAAGTACTTTTGTTTCAAGTTAAATTATACACTTTACTATTTGATATTTATCTTTATTAAAATTTGATCACATATTTGAATATATATATATATATATATATATATATATATATATATACAAGTAAGTAGTATATGATATTAGGGTGGAGGAAGTAATTTTCATGAGTCACGACGTTCCTATGCAATATTCAACGGTATAGTAAACCAATTATTATTTTTACTCTTCACGTAATTTTGTTTTATGCGGTCTAAACTTTTGGCAGATATCTTTTTACAACTATTTTTCATTTTTCTTCACATCTCCTGCAGGTATCTTTCCCAAATTATTTTTAAGGGAATGGAAATATATAGAGAAATGAAGAAAGACTGTAGAAAGATCCCTCTATAAAATTCAGACCGCCTTACATGAACTATCTCTTTATTCTTTTAAATAAGAGAAAATCAATTAAGGGAGCCAATAATTCTGTCGTGATTTCAGATCACCCATGATGAAAATCTCCAAGCTTCCCTAGTCTTATAAAAGAAAATATCAATACACAAAAAAAATTACTCCATCTGTCCCACCTCTATTTGCACTCTTACTTTTTTTTATACTATTTTTCATCAAAGTTTGACCACATATTTGAATAGATATATGAATAATTATACTATCGTATTTGACATTGTTGAATTTTCCGTAAAAATTAGATTTTAAATATCAATATTTTATTTATCGTTATTATACGTAGGTAAACATATTGACGGTCAAAGATGTTTCTTGAATAACGTGATGATAATTGCAGTGAAAATATAGATGAGACGGAGGGAGTAGTAGTAACATGGTATGTGTTAGAGGTAAATACGTGTCACAATATTGTTTTACGCTTTTATATGATATTAAATTTATCTGTAATTGTATATCATTAATCCAATCTGCTACATTTACTCATGTCACAAACTTATACTATGTGTTACTACGATTTTAAGTATTATATTTTTTTGTAAGACATGCACAAATATTAGAGACACCTTATAAGAATAAACAATTACTTTTTAGGCTAACGACTTGGGAGGCCCCGAACTCTTTTATTCGTTCACTTTTGGTCTTTTATCTTTTTTTAACACTTTTGACCCCCTCAATTAACGAAACTGTTGAGTTGTGACCCTTCCGTTCGGTCAAACGTTAACTCTAAAGTGTTCTCCGTTAGTTGAGCGTAATTTTTTCCAGTCTTTATTATTCATAAATATAGCTCCCCACATTCTTTATTTCCACGTAGTCCCTAAAAATTTTAAATACAAACCCAACCTCCCCTACATTTAAAAAAAATACAACCCAAATCACCCCACATCTTCTTCAGCCACTCGCCACCATCGTCCGCCACACCGTCCCACGCCGCCATCACCCATCCCAGCCCTCACCACCACCATCTGAAGCGTAATTTTCGTTCATAGTTTTCAGCAATCTCGTCGGCGAAACCACCACAGATTGATCATTGCTATCATAATATGAAGCTAAAGTCTACGTCACATTCGCCAAAATTGACTAATTTAAACTATAAAATTCTATTGATATATAAGTAAGGATATTATCATGTGACATAGTGTTAGATTCGTCTTAATGTGCATTTTCAGAATATTAATTTTTTTATAATTTTTAATTGTACATAATTAAAGATATTAATGGTCAAAGATTTTTTAGTCAACTATCAAAAGTCAAAGTGTGCAGCTTAAGCTGGGACAAAGAGAGTATTAAATTTGCTTGTACAGAGTGTTGATAATTTTGTTTGTGATTTTATCTTCGGGTTTTCATATATTTAGATTTGTCATATTTGTGTTTATCAAGTTATTTACAGTTTGGGCAACATAAATCGTGGTTGGATCAAGTAGTGTTACAACGGTAGAATATCCTTGTTTGACGAAGTGATATTGATGCGTGGTACGGCTTCTCTCGCCAAGTGGTCATGGTTTTCGCGAGAAGTGAGTTAATATCCTTGAGGACGATGTTACATTTTTATTTGATCTCTAATTTGTAATAGTACAAACGATCAGTCTCGTCGACATGTAGTTTAGATATTCTTACAGTTTGTTCGCTATTGTTAGAAGCTTGTTAGTTTGGATGTCAATTCCACTCACTATAATCGTTGTTGGGCGTTTAATTCCCAACATCTTTGAATGATTATTTTTTTAAAAAATGTTCTTCTTACTGTACCTATATCGTTTATCTAAAACAATGTCCTGCTTTCTATTTTCCCCCCATTTTTGGAGAAAAAAAAATCAAAGATGAATTTACCCACTTGCTCTCCCTTTTTCAACCTGCTCTCTCCCGTTTCCTACTTACTAATAAAACGTAAAGCCACTAGTGTAGGAGGGGACCGTCAAAGGCGGTTACATCGGACTATTTGAAAGTATCTTTAATAATTCCGCCTTTGATCACCCAAAAATAAAGGCAGTTCCGATAACCGCTTTTAAAAATCACCAACGAGTTTGGAAACCTTTAATGGTTTTCGAGTTTGGAAATTCATTTCCTTTCGTCGGACCTTGGAAATGTTTTATGAACTTGAAAGTCTTGCCGTTTCTTAACTCGTAACTATACTGTTCGGCTGGTTGGAAAAACCTGTTCTGGTTCTGGACTCGTCTCATGTTTCTGTTCCGTTTCTGTCCATTTGAGGCTCGATTTTTGTCTAATTCTCACACATTTCCAAACTCAAAAACTGTGTCATGTCTTCCATTTCCAAGTTTGATAATGAAATGGGCTGAAAAAAGACATGATTGACAGCCACAAATGTAATACAAAACATGATAGTATCTTCCACATTGACCGAAATCTATAGATAACTCTAACCAAGAAATAATTTATAGATAGGAATAGAAAAAAATAGAAATCTATTATGACATTTCTAAACTTCAATTTTTATCCAACTTGTGATACGTCACAAATATCGGGATTCCCTACGGTTGCTGACTGATTAAAAATCAGATGCCTAGTCAAAGAATTTCTCGCATTGTTAATATCATCTTGCGAGTAGGGTTTCGAATCCATTTTGAAAATCTGATAATAACATGATAGTAGTAAATATTTAGAAACTTTAGTTAGATGGATTACTATAAACAAAAGTACGCTTACCTTGTAAATTTCAAGTAAATCTTCGCGAACTTCTTGAAAGCACTCAGTCGCGTATAACATGACGTAATAGCCACACTCCCATGTTTTCACTTATTTTTTATACAGATTAAAAACAACATAAATTCCTAAGACAATAATATCAAATTTGAAGAGTATATAGAAAAAAACATGTTGATAGTCCACCTTGATTTTGACCACTTCTAAAGTAGTTTATTTTTGCCGGTAATGTCCTTCATGGCAGATTCCAAAATATTAATAAATACATTAGACAGTTGGAAGTGCAGGGGGTCCATCCAATAGACGCAATTATTTGCGGTAACAATAAAAAAATCAATCTCCAATGGTCCCCGATTACGTAAATCTAAATTATCTTCTACATTTGCGAAAATGATGTTGGTAAACGAATTGAACATTGTAAGTGTAACCTTTTGATGTATGGCGCAATGAAAAGATTTGTAAATGTAGTCGATCCTCTCTTGTTTCGTACAACCAATTTATTGAATTTTCACCATACACATGTATTCAATCTATCCCTTCTTTTGATTATTGGTAAAAAAACATGTACCTTCAAAATTCAAATTTTATCATTAGTTGTATTAATGTTTAAGGTAATAAATATTGAATTTAAAATATAATTTTAAAAATCACTATCATCGTTTGATTAACTTGCTCACATCTCCATAGGTCTTCCAAATCACTCCATAACACAAAGATTTCACGTTTGCATCCAAATATTCATTCATTTTCCAAGAATGCATATGTTGAGTTTCGATCATGTGGTTGAAACCAATTGTATAACACCCTTACGAAGTGAGGTGGGTCTCAAAGGATGTATGCTCTTGCAAGTGGAGGTCTATCCTTAGTCGGTGCTGTTGGGATCGATTTGGGTGTTACTTAAACCGCTCTTGGTGTTGTTTCCACTGGTTTAGGTGATGTAGCCCCTGTTTCCATTACCACAGAATCCTCCCTTTAGCACCATTTTTCGGAACTTCTAGCACTGGTTTTTGGTCTCTAAAAAACTGGTGCCTAAGTAGCCGGTGAAATCGGTTTTTGAGAAATCGATGCTAGGTTTAGCACCGGTTTTTTGGGCTAGCACCGGTTTTATGAAACCGATGCTAGATTTGGCACCGGTTATTTGTTCTAGCACCGGTTTTTTTGTTCTAGCACCGGTGCCAACAAATTCAAGGATTCAAAAAAATGCCCTTCCTCTGGACGCAGCTGCGGAAGGGGAAAAATTGGGCTCTGGCCGCAGCTGTGCGCAACTGCTCTTTTACTTCCGTTTGGAAAAAAACATATTTGAAATTGGGCACTAACCGCAGCTGCGCGCAGCTGCTCTATTACTTTGATTTGGGATAAAAAACAGTAGAATATGGTTCTGACCGTAGCTGCTCTAATACTTCACAACAAACAGTAAAACAATCTAGCAACATATATGTATATGGCCACATCTAGCAACATCCAAAAACATTTCCACAAAATGTATGATACAAAATTACTAATCTATG
>JAULKM010000002.1:8137576-8147774 GCA_032355605.1 Rubia tinctorum
GATGATATCACCCTTCTTCTTCTTTTCAAGTTAGGGTTGGAGATTTTCTGAGATGGTGGTGGACGATGGTGTCGAGGAGGAGGGAAATCTCAGGCAGCGGGCGGCAGAGTTCTTAGGCAGCTTTGGGGGAATAGGCTTGAATGGTGGAAGAGAAGAAAGAAGGAGAAGAGTAGGGTTTGGGGGTTATAATTTCAATTTCAATTTCATTTTTTAAATTTCATTTTTATTTTTCTAGAGGGGTAAAATAATCTTTTCACCTATTTCTGTCATAAATCTACCTGAATGGGTACGTTTGTACTTACGCTGACCATCTAGGGTTATATTTGCACTTTCAATTATCAAAATGTTGTATTGGCACTTACATAAACTATGTAGGGTTATAAAAAACTTTTCTCTTTAAAATATACAGATAATACACATTCTACCTTTTATGGGAAGTAGCTGATTAGTAAACTGTAAACAAATTGTACTGTTGGGGATATAACGCGGTACGTATCCCCGGGGTACCATATAATTTACCTCTTAAGAAATGCTAAAATGGTTTTAAAATGGTCTTGGGTCTTCTGGCTCTCTATTTTTTCTTTTTTTTGAAATAAACAGTTTTTATTCATTCATTAAAAAATTTGTTGCAAAGTTTGGGGTAAATTCGATTGAATCTCTATTGGTTTTTGCATTTTGGGCTACAACATGAGCAACGTGGTTTTCCTGCCTCCTAATCCATGACAATTCAAGGCATTTATGCTTCTCAACTAGACTAGCTATTTTATCAAAGATGAGACCAAAATCTGACAAGTCTTCTTTATGACTCCTGACTGCGTTAATGACAACTTGTGCATCTCCCTTGATGTGATTGATTTGAAAACTCTTCCTAAGCGATGTTATCAGTGATGTGTGAAGCGCAATTGCTTCGGCATATTTTACCATGTGAGTATGGGGTATGTAATGTGATCACCCTTCATCCATTGTCCATTTGGGGAGCGGATAAACAAGGCATGTACTATCTCTTGATAAAGCTTCATCAAAGAAGAGGATATTCCCTTGTATTGGTGATAATACATCTTGACCTTGTCCTAAAGAATGAGCTGGATGAGATGCATATTCATGAGCTTGTCTTTCTAGTTCAGATATGATCTTCATGGAATATATAACACAATGGTGTGGTTTGATGTCATGTTGTTCACCATGTAGGAGTGCATTACAGTGATGCCATAGTTCGGACAATAAGATAGTAGTAATTGTCATATCATATTCCTCCATTTCCATAATCAAATCCTGCATCCATAGGCTCGCATTCGCTGTTCAAATCTGTATATGACGTCATGTAAGTCCACTGAAAACCAGACTTGATGCGCCAGATGCCAGTGAAAGAATATATGTTACATACATGGGTCATCCGCCAAAAAAGTTAAACAGGAAGTTTGAGCCGGAGCATGTCTTTGGCATAAATTAGCTATTGAGGATATGTTGTCCTTGCATAATCTCCAAATGAAGTGTTTGATATTTGGTTGCGTCCTTATAGTCCTGATCTTCTTCCAATGGGGAGATGGTCTTGAACTGCTAGAAGCCATGTTACCTGCATACGAGGAGATAGATGAATTAATACCCAGATTATAACCTGATTCAACCGTGTATTTACCATCCGATGTTGGGTTCCATAACCAATGATCTTGAAGTTTTGGATCAATGGTCCTTGTAAGGGATAAAATGAGAGAGAATTCCTCATGATTGAAGGTGTTACAAACTAAATCCTTGTTCCAAGCAGTACCATCTCCTGTCATAGGATGTTTGACACTTAGCCCTTCAGGGTAATTTTCTATTAAGGACGTGGGATTTCGGCCTTCTATTCTTGGGAGACATAGACCGGTTTTTATCATTGTGTCCCTTCCTAAACCTATCCTTCTTCAAATACCTTTTGATAACAGGTTTCACCCTTCTAGAATTGATCTTCATTCAAAAGATGGATTCCATCCCAACTTTGCCTCTAGGAAAGTAGATGATGGAAAATATTTGGCATTTGGAACCCATGCCACTGTTGAATTCGGGTTTACAAGCAGGCATCATGCCTGTTTTCCGAGCATTGTTGTGTTACAAATTTTTAAGTCCTTAAAGCCTAGTCTACCCATGCTTTTAGGAAAACATAATTTAGTCTATTTACCCTAATGAATTTTTTGTTTTTCAATTGTATCGCCCCACCAATAATGACTGTACAACTTAAATATGTCATCTGTGAGGATATCATACAACATGAAACATGACATAGTATAGGTGGGAATGGCCTGCAAACTGATTTAATTAGCACTTCCTTCCCCATTTGGATAGTTGCTCGAGTTCCCAACTTTCTACCTTTGACCAAATCCTGTTTTTGACCTCCTCCAATTTGGGTATTGTATCCAGTAATTCTCAAAACAAAAAAGGTCTATGACTCAGTCTCAATGACAATTCCTCCATTCTGATTGATGACTGTATAGATGTTGGATCTTAGCAGTAGGGTAAGAAGTCATCCAGGATGGTGTTGCTACTGACCTATCTAACATTGCCTTCACCGCTCGAGGGTTTCGTAAGTTCCTGAACCAGGTATATATGTACCCCCTCATAGCCCAGATCTATAAGAATGCAATGACTAAGAGTTATTCTGAAATAATCTATTTGATTTGGAGGGCGCCGGTTAGCACTTTCAAACTCACATTGGTGCAACACTTCGTTGAAATCACCAATATATAGCCATGGTAGGCTGGAATTATTGCAGAGGTTGGAAAATTGTTCTTAGAATTGTGGGCGCATGTGTTTTTGGCTCACCATATATGCATGTGCAGTGCCATAAAAGCTTTGTTTTGGGATCTTTCACCGTAAAATCAATAAAGTTAGAAGAGTAACACCAGACCAAAACTTTGAGTACTTTATTCCAAAGAAGAGATAGACCCCCTGAATTACCATTAGCATCTACAAAGACGCCATGTAAATCTAGATAATCATTTATTCCTACAAGCTTACTAGCAGTACATTTAGTTTCTAACATGAAAAAAAATTAAAAATAAAGGAGAGAATTTTCTTGCAGATAGGGTCCTTCAAGTGTCTGACTGCGCAAGGGTATGAGAGCCCCCAATAGTTCCATCTTAGAATATTCATGGCTTTTGGCGGGATGGGTTCTTGCCAGTCCCCGCCGCTGGTCCAAATGCGAGAGAACCCACATTAAAATACATTCCTGCCGGAAGGATAAAAGGAGCATAGAATCCATCATCTGCTCTTTTTTTAAGTCATTGGACTCATTCTCGAGAAGCCAGTCTTCAAATTTTTATTTTTCTTTTAAAAAATGTAAGCTAGGCCTTTGTGGGATAATACTGGGCCACTGCTTTGATTTTGGTCTGGTCTTTTTCCTCCAAATAATTTACTGTAGAATTTCATGCCTAATCTTTGAAATTAATCTTTCTAATTGATCCATCCAGCATATACCTCATACAAATTATTTCTACATCTCTAAATAAAAGGGGATTTTCCTCAGAATTGGGAATTGATTTTTGGACTTTTTTTCGTTGATATCAGCGTCTCCACCGCATCTTTTTTTTTCTTCTCCGTCTACTTCATCAGCAATCGGCTCAGACGGTATCACTCTCCACCGCGCTACTCCTTCAGCAATCAAACCAGTCGCCAGCCAATTTCTTCAACAATCGGCCCAATCGCCGGTGCCACTCTCCACCATGCCACTGTCTGAGATCTGCCACATTTAACCCTGGTTGTCGGCACTTTGTCAATTCCAGCATATGTCTGACCCTGTGGAAGCCCTAATCTGTCATTTTTTTCCTCATGTTGAAGCCTCTGTTTCCGTCGGCAAACTGTTGAACCCTGTTTTTTTCGTCGGTGATATGTCTGCCCCTTCCTTGTTCACCGGTATTGTAAAACCAGTGGAATTGACGCTAGAATTAAATCCCCTCTGACTGCTTATGCTGGAGGGACCAGAAGCTTCAAGTGTTCCATCTGCGTTGATATGCACCATTATGCATGCGTTAGCCGAAGCATTTAACACATTTATTATCATCTCTTTTTTGGTTTATTGCTAGTTTTAGTTAGGTTTGCACGACAAATGGTTTAGACAACTACTTTTGGTTTTCTTATCTAAATCCTGTGATTTATAGACTTAATTGAGACTAATGGACACTTGGTATTCATGGGCGCCTAGATCTTCCTCTTTGATCTCATTAGTAAGTTGCTCGTGAGTGTTTTTTCATTTTCTTTGGTGGAAGGTCATTCGCAAGCGTGGTAGTAGGTATTTGAAGGTCATTCGAAAGAATGGTAGAATATATCGATGGTCATTCGCAAGGATGGTAGTAGATCTAAGTCCAAGAACTCCAAATCGTGGTATTAGAAGTAATTGGGACCAAGAAAGACGGAGTCAAAGTTCAAGAAGGCCAAAGAAGAAATGAAGGGATCGTTGTTCGAGGTTGCATGAAGTTCTAGAAAATATCCGAGAAGAATCAGCACTTTAGGGTGTCACCGTTCGATTTATCTTCTCAATTACTATAAAATTGACTAAAAGAACTCCCAAATTGGACTAACGGTTCACCCGTAGCGAAGCAAAAAAGTTAGTCATATGAACCAGCCACGGCCGGTGCGGACCAAAAGCTAGCACGGCCAGCACCAACCGGAAATTCCAGTGTCAGGAGGCCTTGTCATGGCCGGTATCACCTGGCATGGGCCGTTCCAAAATTTAGCACGAGGCTCCCCTATGTTCACCTAAAAATTGGCTAAGTATAGGGGCGGGACGTTCCGTTTTACACATCCCGCACCATTTCAAGTCACAAATGCCAAGATCAGCCCACGAGGTGTGAAAAATTATGCGAGGCATGCTGAGGTACTGAGCAAAGCAAGGTTCCAGCTGATGGGGCGCGCAAAATGATGCATGGCGCGGATCAAAATGAGAAAATGAAGACCCGGCCAGCAACCCACGCTGGGAGACAGGGAGTGCGCCTAGCACATCCGACATGGCCTGTGCCAAGACCGGTGCCCCGCGCCAGTACGTCCGGCCTTGGCGGCTGCTAGGGTTTTTGGCCACTTTTTGGGTCTATTTTAGGCCAAAGTCCCTACTACTATATATGGACCTTTTTCTACTAGGGTTTAGGTTTACGCTCATTTTTTATATCTTAATAGGTGGTTAGAGAGATAAAACACTCTCCCTTCTCTCTAGCATCTTTTCTTTTCATCTTTTATCTTTCTTTTGCCCAAAAGTGTTGAATTCAATGATAGACTTAAGTTAAATGCTTAAGGAGTAGGGATCTTACTTGGGGACTATATTTTTATTCATGTGTTCATGTTTATTTTGTGAGATTTCTATATCTACCTATTTCTATGTGTTTTGTGATCATTATGATGTTTGTTCTTAATATTCTTATGAATTGCATGAAAGACACACTTTGTTGGCACACAATCGAGTCTACTTTCATGTTGCCACACTATTTCTACTTCCCGGTTAAGGAAACCTAGATGTGCTTGGGGTACGATAGTCCGGAACTGGGCGTGTGCACGAAGGTTACGTTGTTGATCGTCATGATCGACCATGCATCTAGTTAGCCAACAAAAGAGGTCTGAAGGGTTGCAGGTAGAGGTAGAGTAGGTAGCAAACTAGGGTTATTTTGTTAATCCTAGAAGTCATCGATAAGATGGTTACTTCATTTGCCTTTGTAGGCCTAAGGGTAGTTCGTTTGTTGTGTTCCGCCCGGGACTTAATCGGACGGGGGAGAAACAGACCTACACAATGTACCATAGTTGTTGTTGCACTCCCCTAGTCGCGGAGACGGGGCTAATGGAAGATTTTATACATGTACCTCTATGTTACAGATAGGGGAAAGTTTTGACCGTTGTCCGCACCACGTGACACAAACACTAGAATAGAGTTAAGTTATGGTATTCGATGAAATCAATGATCAAAATAACATCAACCATGTTACGCAAATATTCCCAGAGTGATTTTTTATATTGTTTATTCTGTTGATTTCATACTAGCAGTTGATAGTTGAAAAATCCTCCCAACGGTTATTTTTGCAACAGTGTTTATTCCTAACACGTGATCGAATTGACGACCCGACCACGGTTGTGTTTAGTAGATTACTAGATTCCTGACATCTGTGTGGACAACTATGGTACTTGCAACATATAAATCTTATCTTTGACCCCTAATCATCATCCTCTCTTGTTTAAGAATGCTCGGAAGGGGGCGGGTCATGCGTTGATTGAAATTTCAACGGCACCTCCACCGTAGAATCTTGCGATAGACCAGCAATATTCGTATTTTTCGAGAACAAGTTTTGGCGACTCAGAGTCACATAGACATGGCAGAAAACTGATGAGCTCTGTTGCAAGCATCATCCCATGGTTGAGGCAATTTCCACTACGTGTTCCTTACCAGCCTGGTGTCCCATGATTTTGAGGGGAAATATTGCCTTTGTATCCTCTTCACGGATATTTCCACAATGGATGGCATGCTTTCAAAGCCCGGAGGGTGAGAATTCAGGTAAATATTGCCACTGTTATCTTCATATACTGATTGTGTGTTCTGCTCTGTTTGTGTTGACCGCACTAAGTTGATTGGGTGAGCTGAAAGGATTTCAAAGAGCTTTTTATCATACGCCACTTATTTTGTTAGCTTGCAATACTCTTGCTCGTCAACTCCCAAAGTTGCAGCCTGGAATTTTTCGGCACTAGCATCAGACATAAAAGTCGAATCCTATTCCTGCAAAAGCAAACCATCTTTTTTCCAAATTTATGTTATTTAAACAAGGCTTAGGTGTAGTTATTACCAATTACCCATCATTATTAATAGAAAAACTCTCTGCATAATTAACGACCTTAACTTTAAGGGGATTATAGTTGTTAGTCATCATACAATTATACCCTGATGATGGCGTAACTATGGGAGAACCGTTAGCGTGATTTGTGGGCGTCATAAATTCATAAATTGCTGATTTTTCTCTCCTGGGAATTGAATTTTCCAGTAGACCAATTGTCTGAGCCTCCTGACTGGTTGTGTTTTCTGGTGCAGGTGCCTGGTAGACAACATTTGCACAAGCTTCTTGCAGCCTTCGTTGGTGTAGTATATCAGGCCCTGGTTGTGGAAAAGGCTGGTCGTTTTCAAAATGCAACCAACTCTCGTGGCACATTGGCATGAGCGTGTCCCTCTGTGGGGTGTCTTTCAATAGGCATTCTTTCTTGTAATGATCCAAACAGCCATACAAATGGCAAAACACAGGAAGCCTCTCATATTAGAAGTAGAATAGGTAATCAGTCCTCTTATATTCAACAGTAATGACTCTTGTCAATGGCTTATAAACATTAATGATTGCTCTCAACTTCAATGTTTTTCCCTTACAGGAGCCAAATTTGTTCCTGGACACTTTCATAAAGTTGCCCAGGTAGTCTCCAATCAAGGCAGCCATGTCTGGCATCATAAGAATTGATGACACGTCATAGAAATGGATCCAAATTGGGGTTTCCACAAAAAAAGAGGTGGCAGAGAGCTTTAGAGCAATCTGTTTCTTTTAAGACAACCTGAAAATTTTCAAAGGACGAAGGTGAAGTGTCAATTACCTTGGATCTGTTTTCACGCTTCTCAAATTCAAATAAGGCCATATTGTCCCTCATGTAATGTCCCTCAATTCCTTCTTTGCATTTCTACACTCTGACCATGGTGGAGATCATGAAATCAACTCTTTTTGTTTTCGGGCTGATAATCTTTGCACCCCAGAAGGTATGATTGTGATTGTTGGTTGGTTAACGAGTCTGGAGCAGTGATCTGTTTGAGATCTCATCGGATAGGTTGATTTTTCCATATTGGGCTATCAATTCTTCCCTCATGGCTAATGCTGCAAGAGAATCTATATGGCAAAGCAATAGTATAGGGAAAAATGATTGAAGTGGATGAATTTGGTGAGAGATGGAGGTCTTGTAAATGTGAATATATAGGCAATGAAGTTGTGATCTTCATATTAAATAAATCATTCACTCAAGCAATTCCTTTATTCTGATTGATATCAATGAATATGGTATAAATATAAAATTTAATTTGCCATTAAAAATTTAAAAAAAAAATCAAGCTGCAGATAGCTTGGAATTTGAAGATCATAGAGATCTTATAATACTAGGAAAGATCCTAGAGGGAGAATATGAATAGAGAGAATGGAGAGAATTTTAGAGGTATGACGACTTGGTCTTCTGGCTCTCTCTTGGTTCTCATCAGAAGAGAACCGCATGTGAATAGCCCAAGAGCCACCACCGCGAGCCACCAACGAGGCCTCCATCGTGAACTACCGGGGAAACCCATCCGCGAGACCCACCAGCCCAAACTCACCGGCGAGACCCTTCGCCGAGATCCATTTGTTTGACACTCCGACAAGACCCGCACAGCTCGACCTCCCTCTGCAGCTCGACCACCGCTCTTCCAGAAAAACCTTGACCTCTCCACGTAGCTTCCAGCAAATCTAGCCGATGAATCCACCAAAGCTCCGTCAAATCCAAGTCATCCCGCAACGGATCCTCGCCGGCCCCTTCGATTCCATTCCCTTCAGTGACGAGGTGTCGTGAATTCTCCCTCCCAATCCCATCGGTTCAAATATTAATACTACAGTATGAATCAAGTTGGTTATTCAGCATATAACATATGATCAAATTTCAATACCTATACTTCAAAAAAATCAATAACTAAGAATCAAGTTGCTTGTCCAGCCACCGCAGTAATTTCATTAGCGAAACTGAAAAGTAGGTTTCAGAATATTCAAACACTTGAGTAAAGAAGTTTGACATGCCTCATTTGTTTCATGACACTTGAATTTGGGTTTATATTTATTTCTGAACTACATTGCTCGCAATGATTGTGATAATACGAGTTGGAATCCTCAAACAGGCTGTTAGTGTCTGTTAAGTGTACATTATCAAGGGTATAATGAATTTGCTTCGAGTAATGTAAGGCTGGTTGTATAACTAATAATCTATGCTTTCATTAAAACATGCCAAGAAAATGGTAAACAAATTAAGCCAGCAAAAACGAAAAGGCAGAAAAATATCCTAAACCCACCATCTGCTTAATTTAACACCACAAATAAACATTAGCCACGGGACATTCGTTTTGTTTGGATAATTACCAGAGGACACTGAGTAGACAAAAGCTACTCTTAACCATGTGGTAATCTGGCCAGAATGTCCAGGTCTAATATCTTCACCTCAAAAGAACCATCCAACTTAACAATGCCATCAGAACCATCAATTCCTATAAGCTTCCCGATAGCCCCACGATGAGCGCCACCCATGATTTTTATTCTATCTGACTTCCTAGGTGCTACGGCCTCAATTTCAGTTGGAAGAGCAGTGATTGTCTCACCATTGCCGCTTGATCCAAGAGCCACCCTGCATGAACCATCCTGAAACAAGCAAGACAAGCAATCTCTTAGCAGCAATAAATAAGATCAGCTTTTGGGATGGAAACTCGAGATGATGTTAGCATAGGAAAGATGATCAAAACTCAAATGGCACTTGGACAAACGACACGGTATGGTTCACTATTATATACAAAAATTTGTACGGTATTATTTGCCTTGATATACCCATTACCCAGGTTAGGGGGGTGGGGGGGGGACCTGCCTTGACCAACAATTTTAACTGCAACCCACTTATCCTATCTGGTCACTGACCAAGATACCTCCCCACCTCGGAAATAAGGAGCATAAAGTATGCAAATGTGCCCAACTAACATAATAAAATCTTCCATCCATGTCTGTAATGCTTTCATGTAAGATGCACAAAGACTTTGAGAACATAATTTAAACAACCTAGTCATTTGACACATTATAATTATACGACACATTAACCTTGGAGCAAGACTTCACCACGTACAAGTTTCAGAAAAAAAAACTAAAGGTGCAACATACTTTAAAAGACACTATAAGGTCCACTTATCTACAATGGTAAAAGTCAGAACAGCATAGCTCAAACGATAACATACCGGAAGAACCTCTCGAACAACTCCAGCATCAAGATCTTCACCATGCCTATGAACATTGACCAAGATTTCAGGTAACAACCATGGCCCTTCATTGTCGCCGCCTGAATGACATAATTAGAAAAGGAAGTCGATTGCAAAGGAACAACTTATCATTCCAAAACTCATTACATAATAGAACACGTATAAACCAATTTTCAAACATCTGCACGAATTATG
>JAULKM010000002.1:8223426-8235164 GCA_032355605.1 Rubia tinctorum
GATACGAAAACCGAAAACGGTTATCTAAACCCCTTATGATGTAAACCTGCCTAAATCTAGCAATCTTCCAACAAAAATATAACAAACGAGATGTTAAATACTTCGTTAAATACATACATTTGACGTCACATCAGCTAGATACACATCGATATCGTTTCCCTGTTGTTTCATACCAGATTTCATTGAAGATAACATTATGTACTTCCTTTTCATGCACAACCATGGGGACAAGTTGTAAATCATTACTTTCACCAGCCACGAACTATGACTGTTGCTCATATTACCAAATGGGTTTATTATATCAGTGCACAAACCAAGCCTCCAGTTATGTGGCTCATTCCCAAATAATGGAAATGCCCCATCTATCTTCTTCCATTGATCACCATCGATCGGATGACTTACGACTTCAGGATCAAGCACTGTCCGATCTGCATGCCAGCTCAAGTACTTTGCATCCTCGGGATCGTCATATAGTATTCTCAATCGAGGAATAACAGGTATATACCAAACAACTTTAACAGGAACCTTCTTCATCTGCCGATTACCATCATCTCCGTCAACATCCACCTTCTTCAATTTGAACCTCGGAGCATTGCATTTAGGGCATTCCACCGCATTTAAGTGATCACCCATATACAAGATACAATCATTCCAACAACCATATATTTTTTCATAGTCCATGCCCATATGACATATACCTTATTTTCCTAATATACCGTTTCGAGGAGTCTATTACCAACCGGAAACATTTCTTTCCACACTTTCAAAAAACTAGAGAAACCTACATTACTATGGGAATAATTATAATTCACATTCATCAACTGTAATGTAGCCTTGAATATCATCATTTCATTGGGGAAATTGTCATAAAGAAGTGCCTCATTATTTGCGTGGAGGTCTGAGAGTCTTTTACGATCTCCACTGCAGTTTTTGACAATCTCCTCTACCAACTCATCCATCCTATCATCTTTCTCAACCCCAACGTCATTTGTAGTACACTCATCCAAATTCTCTCCATGTCAAAACCAAGTTCTGCAGTGTTCGGGCACTTCTTGCAAGGACAATATACATACAAAAAATTCTCCTTCGCTGCATTCACATAAGCATATTAAATAAAGTTAGCTACAAAAGATTGATAACTTTCTCTAGTTCGATCTTCAACAATGGGTTTTGTCCATATATATTCCTACAATATAAAAATAAGCACACACTCTTTAGGGACCTATCTTAGAAAAAAAATACATCCACCAACATTCATTCAATCCATGGTCTCCATGCATATCGAAAACTTACACACACATACACACACACACACATATATATGTGTACATTCAATATATTAACATACACATGCATACCCACAACCAAATATAAAATTGGAATGCCATATTTCAATCAACCCGTAATGAAACACATCCCCATATACGAAATGAACAAACCTAAAAGCTAAATTGAATATGAAACTACAAATTGGAGGTATGCAAATACTTATTTGGTAATTGACTAATCACAATCAACAATCCTATTGGCCTCCTTCAACAATTTGGTTTTACTTTTGAAGAGGAAAACTAGAATGGGGATAAAATTTTGGGATATTATGATTAGATTTTGGTCAATGGAAACAAACTTACAAACTAAAGCCCAACTATCGCAACGTCACTACAAAGCATCGTTTAACAATTGGCTAAACCAATAAGCAATGCGATGTCGGCCATGTAACGATTAACTGATATTTCTTGGTCCGACCTACATGACCAACGTCACACTTACATCGTTTATATTATTTATTTTGATTTCCAAGAATATTTACCTCGATTTCAATAGAACCGAGGTAAAAAAGGCAATTATTTACCTCGGTTTTTTACAACAGGGGTAAATAAAATCTTTTACTTTGAAAATAATAACCAAGGTAAAAGAACCGTTTACCTTGGTTATTTGATGTTAAGAAAAAAACCGAGGTAAAATGGGCGAAATAATAGGTCATTTTTCTTATAGTGCAGGTATGGGGAAGTGTTGACCATCGACCACACCACGTGTCATAAACACTAGAATAGCATTGTACATCTTATATTTGATTGAATCGAGGATCGAGACAACACTTATCATGTTACACAAATACTCCCCAAATCTTATTTTTAGCAATACTAGTTATTCCCAGAACGTGGTCGGATTAACGACCCGATTGCGGCTGTATGTAGTTTACTTTTAGATTCCTAACATTTCGGTGCATGACCCCAGCCTTGCCACTATCTACCCCATAGGTAGCATAGTAGTAGGAACGGGAGTAACAACCAAAATTTTATCTTTGACCACTTAGCTCCCCTCTTGGTTTAGTGAGTGCATCTCCCGTTACAAACAATTGTGTGTTCATTTAGCGATACCAGGAGGGGGCGGGTCAGTCCTATACCCAAACACACACGATAGACCATCAAGGAAGGGTCCATATGTGTGTGGATTCTCTATAATGT
Source organism: Rubia tinctorum (assembly GCA_032355605.1). Lineage (NCBI taxonomy): Eukaryota > Viridiplantae > Streptophyta > Magnoliopsida > Gentianales > Rubiaceae > Rubia > Rubia tinctorum. The sequence goes on from JAULKM010000002.1 coordinate 8,225,895, forward strand.
CCTCTGTATCTTTATCATAAATAACCTTAGCATTATTTTTTTATGTTATGAGAAGAAGTCAAATTCGATTATATACGGGACAAGCTAATTGGTGATGACCGATAACGCAGCAAGCGAAGCATTGAAGAGGACTTGGTAGAGATGCACAATTGTCATTAAAGGGGATAATAGCTATGTCAGATTTGAAAGTCGTTAAATATTTTATTGTTGGTGGTAATGTTGAGAATGGTGCAAAGCCTAGAGGTTGCGAAACACTCCAAGGGAAATTTACCCTTGGTTTGAGCTTCAACAGTGATAGTTTATTGATGCGCTTGAGAGAGCCGATTAAAAAAATTATAGTATGATGAATCTGCTGATGAAGACCACCAACCAAATGAGCCACAATATGTTGGTCTGAGTTGTGAATATCAACATGAGTAAGAAGTTTAAAAAATGGTATAGTATTCCTCAACAGAACGGGATCCAATTAGGTTATGCAACTGTTAGAACATGAGTTGGTTGTAATTTTAGGAAAACTTAGAAAATTTGTTGATTGATGAATTTAATCTAATCAAACAAGGAAAAGAGATACGAATCTCATTTTCTTATTAACTTTCAAACAACATAAAAAGAAAAGAAATACTTATGTAGCCAATCTTGCAGCCCAAAACCAACTACGAATAGGAATTTTCTAACCAATTCTAAACACACCTAGGAAATTACTTAGCCTAAATTAAATCAAAATACAACTAGGAAATTGAGAAAATAGAAGAAAAAAACTTAAGGAAAATGTAAAAACCATCTTGTAGTTAGAATTATGATGCATCAGTATGCAAAACTATAATTTACAAGGACTGTCTCATAATGCTTTTCATCAGTTCTAATAATGATGAATGTAAGGTGCTCATTTGATATGTAAGGTGCAATGAGCTTGTTGACATTGATCCTTGCTGCATTAAGGAGTACCTTATTCGTGGTGTTGCTATAAGACAAGGAACATCTTGATCATAGTCAAACTACACAGCAACACCATGAAGAAGGTAGTGCTTAATGCAGCAACATAGTCAAATTACATCCATAGTCAACTAACTTGCATTAAGCAGTACCTTCTATGTGTATTTGTGCCTTAATTTCCTTTCTTGTCTATTGTGCTATTGATAATCTTGTAAGTAGGTTTTTTGTGGATGATAATGGCTTATCAGCGATTATGAAAAGGGTATTAATCAAATACCTTCATTTGTAAAAAAAAATTATGTGTCCAAATAAATTTCATGATCATCATAATTTAATTTAAGAAGAATAGTGAATTCTGTAAGGGAGCTTCCCAGTATCTTAGAGTAAAAAAGTATCCCTTCTGCATGTCCATTTATTATTATCTTACCATAAAAAAATCATTGAATTGGATAAATATGATTTGTGCAAAGACTATGCAAAAATCGTTAGAAGAGAAAGAAATTTAATTTCGTTCTCCAAAGCAAATGCATTTGATAGAATTGTATACTATCCACTGCCAATTTTTTAAATTGTGATGGTAATAACTATTAAAAAACACCAAAGACAATTAGATTCAAAATATGTATATTGTTTTGAAATTTCCGTTATATGTAGATTTTCACGATGTATTATACAAATATAGTTATAACTAAAAAATAGTCACACTCATTTTTAAGAAGTTGATTAATTTATAGATGTTACCTCAATTTGAAGGTGACTCCCCTGGTAAACTGCTTCTATTCATTACACCATTATGCAGCTCTTTGTTGTACGATTCATATAAATGATGTTTTTTCTTGTTTCACGAAGGGCACCAACAGATTTACATTTCCCTAGCCAAGGCTACAATCATATCAGTGGATGTTTAGATCATTGGAAGTTACTTTATTCTTGATGTCTCTTTTTTCAGCTCAATATTGAGAAACCCGAGCTAAAGATTAAAAGCATTTAGAAATCAGGAGGGGGCCTAGGAATTTAAATATAGTGGCGCACTCATGTATTTGTATAATAACGCGTGATTTTTTAATGAGAAAATGCTAGAATAGTACCCACTTTTAATTGAAATTAAAATTATGGTATCTTAATTCTAAATTTGTTGTTCATATCAGTATGTTAACACATCAAATCACCATAACTACAGAGCATAGCGATAAAAAAGAATCCTAATCAAATTTAAAAAGAAAAAAACCAGAATGGCTGATGTCATCTACATTAGCATTACCAGCAACTTCATCCTCATCGACAGCGGAATACACATTTTTATTAGCAACTTTCTTCTTACCATAATCACGTGTGGAACAAAAACATCAAACTAGAGTGTTAAAACATCACATTATAAAAAACTAAAATATGGAAACAAAAGATCATGAAAACATCACTTCACCTCTATTCATATCAGGGATAATCTTCCTTACATCATCACCTACAAAGTATGAAACGTCAAACCACAAAGTTACAAAGTCACATCATAATTTAAAAAATAGTATTATGCATACCATCAGTCATACCCGCAACTCCCGGACCAACAACATCATCATTCTTCAAAGCAACATCTGATCTTTTCTTTGAAATCTTTTCAAATTGCTTCTTCACACCAGCATCTTTCTTGCAATCAGAATTTCCCTTCTTATCATCACCAGCAAAAAAAAAACATAAAATATCAAATCAATAACATAAAATACTAAAGACTTAAATACAATAAATAAATAAATAAAAATACTTTCTGTTGGAACAATACCTTTGCCACTGACACCCTCAGCAACACTCGACCCACGATTCATAGCTATTTTCTTGTGAAGCATCCTCCTCACGGGAATGCCTTCAGAACCACTAGTAGCACCACAATATTCGATATGCACCTTCTACTCACAGAAGCAATTGTAGCATCATCTTCCCCCACCAAATCAAGTTCTTGTTTGGCTGTCGATTTATTTCTCCTCTCTGCAAGAGAGAGTCCTCAAACCAAACAACATTATCAACAAAAATATGAAGCATCAATATCATATTTGCACAAAAGGAAATAAAAGAAAAATAACTTAAATTTAATCAGGATTAGAAATTTAAAATAAAATACTGATAAATTTAAAATACTGAAACATCAAAAACATAAAACATCACACTAAAAAATGTGAAAACTGATCAATATAAATACTTTATATATGAAACATTAACACAATCCCAGAAAACATGATGCGCAACGAATTCAACATCAAACTAAACCTATACAACCACAAATACAGTAAAATACGGAAACAAATAAAATAATCCTGCCAATAACGGAGCTAATACAGGAATATCTTGAGAAGATGCTCGTTTTTTTTTAGAAACAGGAACACGGATGCCTTCAGCTGGCTCCCTATACATTTTTGTTATGTCCAAAACAAGGTTATCCAGTGAATCACTACAAGCATATTATTCTTCGACATCTATAAAACAAAAACAAAAACCACGAGCACGAGCACAAAACATAAAAAAAAAACCTACGGCATCAAATACAAGCAAATCAAAAACAGAATCTACAAAAATATGAACAATACTATAGAAATAACGTCATATGAAATAACTAAAACATCAAGTACTACTTCACCCAGACAACAAAATCATAGTACTCCACAAATAATTACACAATAACAAACAAAACCCTAGCAATGTCAACTGGAAAATAAAATAAACTGTAAATCTGCTGAATAATCAACAAATAGCACGAATGAGAATAATATTACTAAATCTAAAGCTAAACAAAGCATAGGATATGACATGCACAAAAATAAATTCACAAAATCATAAAAATAGAAGAAAAAAATTCACATAAATAACACAGCGGCGACTTTTCCTTTAAGGAAGAAGACTCAAATTCTAACAGATCACAAAAAAAGCAGTTGAAGTCACAAAAAAATTATCACTGGAAAAGAACAGCCACCCTTCACTGTGATTCACTAAAAAAAGCAAGCACAAAAATAGAAGGGAAATCAAAAGAAACTGAGCTTAAATTGAAGGAATGTGACGATTATTGATCGTGAATTCAAAGCTTGAAGAATGTGGGTGAGAGCGGTTGAAGAAAGTTCTTTGAAGACGAATGGTTTTTGTGAGGAAAAATTTGGAAAAGAAGTTGAAAATTTTCATATTTATACCAGGATTTAATTGCAAATTATCGTAATTTTGATTCTAGTCCCTGAAGTTTCAATAATACAATTTGAAACCCCACATCACAATCTTTGCACTTTAATCCATGGTCTCCCTGTGAGTCAGTCTTATACATATCTTTGTCAAACAAGAGAGGTGAGTGATAGAAGGGTTCATGAGGGAGCTGAGAAATCTTTCGGTTTTCTTAGAGAAAATATGATTCAGAGGTTAGACCGAAGGGCAAACATTGTTCTATTTTGCTGAATTTTGGTCAGCATGTTCAGGACTCATAGGGTTTCGATTTTATTGGTTGGATCATCATTTTATGCTTTGGTTTGGTAGATATTTCAACTCGATTGGCAGCCAGCTTGTTGTTTATTCTTATATATGATGCTTATGGTGGGTGTAACCCTTTCTATACTAGTGTTGGGGTTTTTCCCTCTTTTTTTTCATAATAATAAGGAATGGGGTGGACTCCTGCAAGTCCCATGAGTTCACTCTTTACACCGAAAAGGCTTTTCACATAAAAATTATTGTGTGTTTGTTGTCCTCTCTAGTTCGCCTTAGAGGGTTTTTTATGTCCGTCATTGGTTTATTTTTTATTGTGTTGGAATATTTGGTCGGTTGTTTTATTGTGGTCTTGTTTGGGTGTTTTGGATTTATCCCCTTAGGTCCCCCATCAAGTGGTTTCTGATAAGGCTTATGATGAGGCTTCTGAAAATGGCTCATGATAAGGCTTCTCTAGTTAAGAAACTTGTTAATTTGAGTTGAAAATGGAAAGTAGGTGTCTAAGCACCATAGTGACTTTCAAGATATCATTAACAAGTTGACTACTATGAAGACTGTTCTTCATGGTCATTAGAAACATGATTTAGAATACTTGTGTGTGTATACTTGAACTAGTGTACTCCAAATCCAACAAACACCTTACCAAACTAGACATGATAACTAAACAAAATCTCACCAAAAACCTACTTCCAACGCATCTTGTTCCACCGAATTAGAAGAATTTTCAAATGGTCTTCCACATGAAATCTCCCACCAAACTCTTATAGTGCTTTGGCAAATGCTTAAAGAAAATAAATGCCGCCTGGCCTAGATGGACATATAGAGCAACGCTTTGTTCTCAATACCAAGAACCTTGCACTAACGCATCAACACAGAACCACCAATACCATTCTATGACCATCGTACTGACTCCGACACCATCATCTATATACCACTCTCACCACCAAATATTTAATTCGATTGAATTTAGCATGTAAATTATGACTTCAGAATCTACGGCTTTGGATACAACTCATATTTGGATTTTAGTTGGTGACAGTTGCTTAGAAGGAAATATGAACATGTTGAGTTTGGATATGGATTTTAGGGATTCTAATCGGATTTTGAGGATTCATTCACATGGGCAATGTAAAGAGAAGTGAACGTAAAAGCAAGGGAAATGATGATAAAAGTGAAAAGGGCTTCGATGAAACAACATTGTTCCGCACAGCCACTGTTAGAGCACATGTGCTATTAAGTGAGGAAGACTAAAAGCATCACACCACATAGGGAAATACACAAAATACTGGCGGTTGACACAATTGAAATCAGAGAATTTCTTTTCTAGTTTATTTGCAGATGATGCATATGGTGGTTGTAACCCTTTGTAGATCGGTGTTGATTTTTGTTTCCCTCATTTTATCATAATGATAAGGAATAAGGTGGAATCCTGCAAGTCCCGTAGGTTTACTCCACACCAAGTTTTCCACGTAAAAAATCGCTGTGTGTTGATTGCCCCTCTCTACTTTCGTGTAGGCTGGTTTTTTATCTGTCATTGGTTTAATTTGTGATTGTGTTGAAATATTTGTTTGGTTGTTTTGTCGTGGTCTTGTGTTGTGGGTCCCCGACACTAAGTTGAGCAACCTATTTTGTGTTTTAGAACTAGGAGAAAAGAAAGTGTACCTCATAGTACTTGTGTTGCAACAGCTATAGTGTCACCGACGCAATATAGGAGGTTTGGGTTTAAGACAGAAGACATTGGAAATTTAACTCACCCAACCCATCGTTTACCTCATCCACCAACCTCTCCCACGATACCTTCTGTAGTTGAAGAGACAAAACGGAAGAAGGAAAAACTAAACATGTCATAGTATGAATGTAAATCGAAAGGGCTAATGAATAGTTTTTACTCGCAGTGAAAGTGGTAGAATGTGTTGAGAATAGAGAGCATTAAGGGAAAGTGTTGTTCAGTGTTGCAGGAGGAAAATATTGTGTTCTTACGTGAAAGAAATAGGACATCCTGCAATAAAAAATAGTATGAAAAATCAAACGCGTAATTCGTAAACGTGATGCACCTTTCCTGGCAGGGGTCTCAGCGGGGGGAGAAGTCGAAAGAAATGGAGCATCAATATTCAGTTAATTTGGTGCAAATAAAAAAAGGCAAATTGATAAAATTATTTCAACAATTGAATGCATACATTTTATGAGACAGCCGAAAATTCGATAATAAGAACATGTTCGTGTTTAGGAAATACATTAGCCATTTCTCACCAAGTTCATAGAGTCCAACGACAGCTACAAATGTTTAGTGGTGTTGTGCAGTTCATCGTACTGTGCACCTTAGTCTACAGAAAAAGCAGATCATCCTCCAAAATTGGTAAACGGGGCTTCAAAATGAATAGTCCTTCAGATCAGCTTTGGAGTCCTCAAGTTTCAAATCAGCCACACATTCCTCTGCAGAAAGAGGAGGAAGTTGCTTGGATTTTCGCCGAATATTATGCTTGTGCCACTCACTCTTGAAATGCTCTCTGTATTCTTTGGCATCACCCACAACAGCATTGCATGTAGCACACTTGCTCTGTTTTACTTCACTGGAACTCCCAATTTTACTCGAAATAGACTGCTTCTGCATTTTCTCACTTATTTGGGCAACCGAATCTACAGCTTCCTTACGCAGCTTAGGTGGCTCCTCTTCATGCTCATCATAATCAACATTGGTATAACTGTCCACATGCACATTGACTGCAAGAATTTCTGACCTCCCTTGCATATTCCTTGTAAGAGCATCACAGTCTCGAAATAGGCTGGGCTCCATTTCACAAGTCTGCATCATTGTTTAACATAACTTATAACTTGGCTTAAAGAAAAGCAATACTTTCATGTAATTCTTAACATTCAATTAAGAGGAGCAACATCTGAAGGAAAATGAAACGCTATGCAAGAGTTAAGTTTACTTACATGTAGTTTCTAAGTAATCAATTCAGAGTATCTTTTAAATGAAAGTACAACATTGTAACAGCAATTTGTAGTTATTCCAAAGATCGTCTTTCTTGACTGCACTTCAACACATCATTTTACTTCCTCCTAAAATAATGTGCTTGTGAACTAAACCTAGGATAACAAACCAATTTAGTAGACCACAAGTATCCCACAAAGGGAAAGGATTGCTTAGGTTAAGCTCTGTTATTTCATGCATTTCATTTTACCCTGGCTACTTCTATTGTAGGACTTCTTGCAGAAAATCAGACTGCGATTCATTTTTTTCAGGGTAAAGATGCGATAAAACCAGTCATATGGTAAAATTCAGAAACCAATAGGTGGCCATTTCTCTTGTATGTTTCTAGTCATTCACACACAAATGAAAGTTAAATGAAGCTCTTATCCCTAGTCCTAACTTCACAGTTTAGTTTAACTAGATATTTCTTGTTATGCATTAAAAAAAACCTTAAGGAAGTGGCATGGAGTAACCAAGTTTGACTCTAAGAACGTGATGCAGTAAAACATTTGACAAATCATTTGATGTTCACAAATGACACAAAGCTCGGTGATTCAATCAATTGTTTTTGGAATAAACCACGAGGCATGAATGCTATCGGCTCACATAACACAACTGCAAAGGAAAAAGAATCAAACCAGCAATCAAAGAGGTTACATAACCAACCAACTTTTTTTAAGGAATGCTCTTGCAGCTGTCAACAATTTGCAAATTTACAGTTAACAATCATGACTGCATACATGTTAAGACAAGACTTACAAAGGAAAATTGGCCTCCAGATTGATCTCTTGCCACAATGTTAACATTCCAACTATTGAGTTGCTCTAGAAGAGCAGCACTGGTCTGCTCTGGAACAGTTAATCTTAACCTCATAGGTGACCTCTTTATAGGATAGTGCTTCTGTAACTCACGAATGACTTCCAGAGCCTGATTATGAAGCAAGAAGCCATTTATTGTAAGGTTGGAATAAAATTTATACACCAAATGAAAAGGTTTCAAGAAAATCTTTGTCTGAAGTTCAATAAAATGCCTGATATCATCTGAATGGGAAGTTCATACTCAGTAAATTCCATATAACTGAAAACAATACAACTAAGCCTTTATCTTACTACGTGGGATTGGCTACACGGATCATAAACTTGCCCTATATTCTGTCCAGACAATATATTCTCATTCAGATTTGAACATATCATGTACCTATTAATACAGGCATACTGCAGCAGATCCTATAAACTTCAAAAAGATGGTAAAACTCAAGATTAAACTTCACAATTTCTTTTTCGTCCGTCACAACATTGCATGATTTGTAAATTACCCAAAAATGGCAAAGAATATGTTGTTGAATTCCCACAATGTCCTCTTTAGCTTTAACAACTTTTAGACTGGGCTCATTGTTTTACCAAAATATCCCTACTTTTCCATAATTATTTCCTGTCACATCAGCTTGCATAAATTAGCGAGCCAAAAACAATTCGGCCATTTTTGCTAGGATGGAGGTAGCATTAAAAGAAATGCACATATGCCTGGTGAGTTTTAATAACACTTGAAATGGCAGTAGCATTTAACATATTGAAGGGAGATTCACAGAGGGATTCTCAAGCAAAACTGATTTGGCACCCTAAAATAATTCCTAAGCACAGGTTTTTCCTATGGATGCTAGTCAAGAGGAAACTAGCACCAGTGAACAGATTGCAGAGTTTAAACATCTTAGGAACACAGCCTAAATGCTGTCTGTGTGGGATTCAAGACAGCAACACACTTATTTGCTCAATGCTCATTTGGGAAAGAGTTCTTAAGGGAAACAGGTGCTGCTCAGTTGCATAACTGAGAGCTCTGGGAAGAGAATGCAGCTATGGCTGTCCAGGGGTTGTATTCAGAAGGTGAGTTTGATTTCATCTGCTCTTTATCACATA
>JAULKM010000002.1:8237668-8253770 GCA_032355605.1 Rubia tinctorum
CATGAGGAAAAATCCACCACCAGCGACTGTGCTAGCAGCAAGAATGGCGGCAAAACCCTACTCACCAATGCTTTCTTTGATATCTACGGTCCCGAGGTACGATTATCAACTTTGGGTTGTTATTAGTATTTTCAGCTTGTTAATTATGTGGGTTTTTATAATCCTTGTTTAATGGTTCTCAACTTTGATGAATGAATGATGAATGCCTACTCTTTTTACACATCATCATCATATGAATGTATAGGTTTTTTTTAGTTGACAGTATTATATAAGCTTGCATCTCTTGTTAGCATTTGATATGCAAACAGGATAGCATTTCATTGTATTATTACTTGTGTCTTAAAACCGTGTCTTTTGTTCTTATGTTGGCATTATATCACGTTAAAGTTTTTCTATTACAGGCGAAAGCGGATGTCATCTTTAAGCAAGCAGAGGCTAATTCAACATTAAATTTGCAAGTAGGTTGAATCACCTTGTGTCCTACGTTGGAACATTTTGAAATTCCTATGATTTTCCAATATTCAAATGGCATTGCAGGATGTACAAGGGCTTGTCAACTGGATTCTTAGTGATGGAGTCATGCCGTCCTGGGTTTTTATTAAAGTAAATATTAGTGCTTATTATCATTTTTCTTCAATTTTAAACTATGTTATGGCACCATTAAAAAAAAAACTATGTTATGGCAGAAATATGAAGTCAACCGAAGGGGACCAAAGAGGGGTGTAGGGATATAATTTGACACCAAAGAGGGGTGTAGGGATATAATTTGACACCATATTTCTGACATGTAAACCTTTTTAGTTTTTTTTCGGCATGTAAGATTACATAGGAGATTCTGCTAGACAGGGAAGTATGCACTTTTAATCTTTTTGAGCTTGGGTGCCTCCACCTTTTCCCCACTACTATGGCACCTTTCTAAAAGATTTAATTTGCATGAAACTAACGCTGTCAAACATTTACGTGCTGGTTTGCTGCATGAATCTTATGATTGAATGATACTAAATGCTCTTTTCTAATACAGAACAAGCCCTTGATACCTAAGGTGGTTCTCCTATATATGCCTGGCCTTGATGCAGCTATGTACTTATCACACTCTAAATTGCTCAGGAGTATGAAAGAATGCTGTGGCATTCCTCGAGCGGTTTTAGCTCCCAGGTTGGTGATGCCTATTGAGATATATATTAATGTTTGTTAACTTAGTTACTCTAGGAGACTTGTTTGTTGATTCCTTTTGTTCTAGTTTTTTTTTGGACACAATGAAGACAATTGATGCACTGCTTACCTGCCGAATTAAAAGAAAGAGGGAATCAAGTCAGCCCATTGTGAAAAGTGTTGCTGAAACAGCCAAAGAAGGTCCTTATAACCATGTTTTGAACTTTTGTGTTTTGCCATATTCCTGCATTGCATTCTGTGATTCATCTTGCTATATGTTAAGATAACCAGATGTGTTTTCATTGTCTAGGACATAAATTGCTTTTGTAACATAGGTGTAGTTCAAACTTCAAATTGGGTGAACACATGTATTGTTACAATGCAAATTGAACTGGTAATGGCTGCATTATAGCTGCTTCTTGATTGCATACACCTTTTCAATTCTAACACAAAGTTTAAGTGCACCACTTTGATGGATTATGAACTTGGTTCTAGCCCAGGTTTACTGTTAATACGATATCTCATGTTTGTTTACAATAAAAATCTTATATACCTTTCTAAAGCACCTAAGCTGGTAGTGTAAAATTAGTAACCTTTGTTCTTTCTTTTACTCCCTCTATGTTGTAAGTTTGTAATGTAGATGAAGGACAACTTTTGTTTTTCCCAGCCCACAGGGGTATAAAGGCTCAGTTGTATGGATTCGACTAAGTAGGTATAGCAGTTGATTAAGTTGGCCTACACTTATTTAGTACGGTTAAACCTTTATTTACACAGGAGATGGTGCATCTGGTTCAGGGAATCCACCACCTCTGCATGATCTAAAAAATCTCAAATTTCCTTTAACTCACTACACACTTGGTGCTAAGGAATTAGAAGATAATGGATACTGCAGCCAATCAGGTGATAACTCACTGTAATATTTTCATTCTTTTACCTTCCGTCATTTGAGATATGCTTATCTTGGGCACTTGTATTGTATTTTGTTACGTTATCGTTTTCTGTTGCAGATTTTCTTACGACGCTTCCAGCTCCTTCCGTTGTTCCCCCTTATGAAATTTTGGCACTGGACTGCGAGATGGTAAGACAATGAATGTATATCTTATTCCACTATTAAGAATGTTATTCCTTTCAGTAAAAGGTTTCAGTTTCTTGCTTCCTATTGGTTTTTCATTTTGTGCTAGCATAAGCTTATATAATCTATGTAGAACTGCATTTATTGTATTCATTCATTATCAGTTTTTATTTTGTAATAAAAGTTTGGTACCACTCAATGTAAAGACTAAGTTGGCTATATTCCATTTATAAATATTAGTTCTAAAATTTTTATTAGATGATAGCTCATATCTTTATGTGATGAATCGGACATCTGAAGTTCTTAATCCACTCATAAGGTTTCACAAATGCTTTTTACTATCTATAGTTGGAATGTCCTGTTCCAATGTAGATCCTTCTCAAATTGAAGAACTTGTTCAGCTACAAATGATATTTTTGACCCCTTTACTTGACACTTTGATGTTTAGCTACATATGTTTTCCTTTTATGTAGAGCTAACATAACAAAAAATTTGAGTCATGATTAATTAGTAAAGTTCACATTTCCACCCTCTTACAGAAACACAAGGGTGGTTTTAATCTGCCTAGTTAATTCATATGATGCAGCACCAACGGAGCGTAGGTTTAGAGCAGATCTTAGGTTTAGAACATGGCTTCAGGGTAGGGAGATTATAGGCTTATGGCTGTAGGTTAAAGATAAAGCTGCAGAGACTTAAGAAAGCAAAGATAAACTTAGAAATCACTCCTAAACCCTTGGCGTCACACCTCGGGATCTTTTAGGCGTTGCACATAAAGTGAAGCTGTCACCCAACTCATAATCACGATGTAAATCACAAGAAAATTTATTAGTCTCACTCTGTCTATTCCTCCCTATGAGATACAGTATTAAACTATTATAGCTAGAAGAATAAATCCTAGTAGGAAAAGGAATTTCCCTCTAGTTTTACTAAATTAACAATGTCCTAATTAGACTCTAAAATGTAAAAGGAAGTGAGATCAAACCATTTTAAAAATAACTAACACATTCTGAGAATATAAGAAACTAACAAATAAAAACCTTCTTCCCGGTTACTGTTCATGTGAATAGTGTTCTGGAAAATAAACTACTGAATATTACTTGTAACATAACATTTTTATATTTGCAGTGTATCACAAATGAGGGGTTTGAACTTACTAGAGTAACCTTGGTGGATGTCCAAGGACAGGTGTGTTTTTCCAGCTATTATGATTTTCTAGCTTGATGAGCAGTGGTTCTGTTTGTGTTTCTGTCCTTAACCTTACCCTTAGTATGATGATTTGCACCTCCAAGTTTCTGTATTATTAGATTTTTTTCCCATTTGTGCATGCTTGGTATGCTTGTTTGTGTTTCCTCTGCACAATATTGTAGAACTTGGACCAGGCAGAGAGTGAGCCAAGATTGGGGGTCATCAGTTGAGGTTAGACCAGGGTTTAAGCAAGGCTAGCATCACCATAACATCATAAAATAGATTTAAATAATGAATATTCTCCTTCTGCCCCAGTGTAATTTTCACCATAACATCATATGGCAGAGCACATGCTTTAGGGGTTTGTGGAGTGAGGGTTTGCTGCCATGACTTTATCATTTTCAATGACTAAATTCTCCAATGCTCTTTGAATGTATTAATAATGTATTTATTGTTTGACTGATCCTTACAACATTTTGCAGGTTGTGTTGGATAAATTGGTCAAACCATCGAATGCTATTGTTGATTATAACACTAGGTAATTTGTTATGGCTCTTGGTTGCCAGATGACTGTTAACATAAACCCTATAACAACAGGCTATCACCACTGCTCTCTATTTCTTAATTTTATGGTTTATGATAGCCTTCCCAGACTTATGATGTTTGTTCTGTAAGTTCCCTTTTGTTTTTTCAATCAAAGTTGGCTGGTCTCTTTGCCCACTGTTCAGTTTTCCACTTCTGTAATTTCATCCTGTCATTGTTGCATTAATTGCCCGGGTTGCCGTTGAATTCTATATATTTATTATTATGTAGTGATTATGTGAGCCGAGGCTTGTTTTATGTTTATTAATGAAAGTGAAAGGTATTATTAGTTCAATATATGGCTAGTAACTAAAAATAATTTTTTCCCTTGGTTTTGTCCTTTGGACATTGATGTATGATTATTAGTCTGGAGCCAATGATCATCATGTTTTCTCACCCTTCCATTAGAATTTTTTTTGTCTTGAATATGAAACTAGAAGTGAGCTACTGTTGCTTTGGTGTTCATGTTCCAAAATGTAGGGGATTGAAAATGGAAAGAGAATAGCTGAAGTTGGGTCTTTTTGATGGCTCTTGTAAAACATTGATATGTATGCTTGGACTTGAAAAGGGAGATTCAGAGGAAATCATGAACTCCCTCTGGTCTCTAAATATTGGCACCATACTAGATGGCACAATTTTTTTCAAAAAGTAAAATGAGTGGAGGAGATTGTATTGGGAGAGTAAAAAGCAAATTAGTGGATGAAAAAGACCAAACAAAAATGGAAAGAGTGTCGATATTAAAAAAGCGGAGGGAGTACAAATTATTTTTTGGGTGGCACTTTTTACAGCCAGCCCCCAGTCACTAATTGAAATCCTTTGGTTTTTGTGGCCATATTTACCGACAGCTAGATATAGTAGTATCCTGTACTAACCATAGATTCAGGAGCTAGTGATTTTTCATGCTCCGTACAGTATCTGTTGGGCTTTCAATTTCTCAGATTTGGGTATTCAATTGGATGGTTTTCATTGATCTTATTTAGAATCCTGAAGGGGATCCATCTCAAATTAATTTGTGAGGAATAGAGTAGGCTAGAATCTTACAGCTTCCCCTTACCAGCTAATTTGTCTCTTCTTTTTTCCTTCTTTTTCTTCTTAAAAGCTTCTCACACTTGTGCTATTTGCACAACTCCCTGACGTGACCCCCCCCCCCCTCAAAAACTTCTGAACATACCCGTCACGAGTACTATGAGCTCTCGACATAATGATGTATCTCTGATACGTTAAGAATTCTTTAGATGTTCCATCTCAAAAACTAATTGGTAACTAGTGCAGTTTTCTGTGATCTTATTGAGTGGTCTTTTCTCCTTTCACACCTGCTCAGGTTAGCTCTTGTAAAATGGAACAATTTTTCACAACCAGCTGATGTCGGACTTTCTCTATGCCCTCAATGACATTTGAAGATGTTGAGAAGAAAGATTGTACGACATCTGAAATGAACTTTGGTGCACTAATATGCATCAAATAGAAAGCTTTTAGATTTATTCCTGTCTGTACTTGAGGAGTGTTTGTGCACTTCAGTGGTACAGCTATGTTATATTCTGCCTGTATTTCTGTGAATGGTTTAATGCAATTTTGATTTGAAATGAGTATCCTAAGTAAGTTTAGCAAAAAAATTCTGCTACATAAGTTTTGTGAGTTTGGATTTTGTAGGTATAGTGGAATCACATGTGAGATGTTAAGTGGAGTGACCACAACCTTGAAGGATATTCAGGTTGATTTAGTCATACTCATAATGTTTCCTGTCCATATTTTGTTTTGTATTAGAACTTACCAGTTTTGCTTGGGTGTCTTTTTTATAATTGTTATTTTTTCAGGAAGACTTTTTAAAGCTGGTTTATAAGGAGACTGTTCTTGTGGGACATTCTTTGGAGAATGATTTATTTTCACTGAAAATAGTGCACAATTGTGTGATTGACACTGCAGTATTGTACAAACATCCACGGGGTGGATCTTATAAAACAGCTTTACGAGTTCTGTCCCGGAGATTCCTTAACAGAGAAATTCAGGATTCAGAAAATGGACATGACAGTGTCGAGGATGCAAGAGCAGCTATGGAATTGGCATTACTGAAAATTAGACATGGTAAATTAATTAAATTTCTGCTCCATAAGCTTTTGCAACCTTCTGGTGTTTTGTGAGTCATGCTACAGTACTCATTTTTACTGGCTCTCTCATCATATTGCATGTGTTACTTCCCATGCGATTTTAGGGCTCTCACCAACCCAACTCTATGCTTTTTCTTGCATACTCTCCCTATACCTGTAAATATTTATATAATGAGCTTATTTTTTGCATTAATTGGTGTATTAATAATCAGTTTGTGGCCTATCTATGTATATAGGCACACACACATTTTTGTTTATCTTTGATCGCATGCTTGTATTCATTAAGTCCTTTATATATCATCTCTTTTTCACCGTTTAATCTCTTCCAATGTGTCTTACTTCAGCATATGAAGCATAGCTTCTGTGCTGATCGCTAGCATACCTTTTCTTTCACCGTTAGCACAATGCCAATTGCCATATGATGCCTTCTACTATCATTTGCACATTCTTCTTATAGTTAGCTGTAGCTTTATCGGTATGTTGAAAATAGTTGCCCTATGAACACCCTAGACTTGCATGTTCGATCTCGGTATCATAAGAATGGTTCTACCTTTTTCAGCTATTTGTGCACAGAAGCACTTTGCTGAGTCAATTTCTAAAAGCATACTACGTTGACACAACTGTTCAAAATCAAATTGGCTTATATAAACCAGTATGTGTCAGCAAACATATACCAGGTATTGTTCATCCTGATGAAAACTTTCTACCTATCAGTAGCCAATCCCATATCTGGATTTTCTTGTCACAGAGGAGAGTTGCTTTAGATTGGAAGTAACAGATTGTTTTGTCAGGCATGTGAATGTTTTCAGTAGAAAACGATGTGGAATGTGCTCTATACAGGGAACTTATATGCTGGACAAATGTTTGGTAGCTGTCCATGCCTATAGAAGAAAATTGTTTTTGGTTTTGTTAATTCCCCAATTTTCGTTCCTTTTCCCTTCTTCATATTTATTTGTCAAGGCTCATTCTACTTTCTTAACCAGGTATTGAATTTGGTGCACCATCATCATCGTTTATACGAAAGAAACTCCTCACATTATTGAGCGACTGTGGCAAAACTTCCTCTATAATTGATGATGTGTCTATCGTAAGGAGATACGCATCTGACTTGTCCTGTTCGATTCCAGTGACTACAGATGACCAAGCTCTTTCGAAAGCCATGAAAGAGGTGAGCTTTAAACTCCGTTGGCTGCTTTATAAGATTTTTTATTTTTATATATATATATTTGTAGACCACTGCTGAATTTCCTTCATTTTGACAGGTAAAAAATGACAAAGTGCATTTTATCTGGGCACAGTTTGCTGAATTGAACTGTTATTTCAAGAAGCAAGCTAACGACGCAGAAAAACTAAATCAGAAGCTTGCAGAGATGATATCTTTACTCACATGCAAAGATATGTCTAACGGAAAGAAAAGCATCAAATACAGTCTGACATCTGAACTGAAAAATATTCTTAGTCGCATGAATGGCAGAATCAGAGATCTCCATTCCAGTCTACCTCGCAATAGCATGTTCATTGTCTGCACAGGACATGGAGACACGGCAATTGCTCACAGGTAACAGTATTCTTAGTGTACTTGTTGAACTGCATAGGCTTTCGTGTAAATTATTGTTGCTACGATAACTCTTTACGTTCTTCCATATACTCTTGATGAATGCTGTCATAGATCCAGGTATCTGATACTTTCTCTACGTTGATGATGTAGCGTACGCAGAATCCTTGGTGAGAAGACTCAGACTGCATTTTCCCGTGATCAACTCGTGAAAGTTTTGGAAGAGCTGCAAGCTCAAGCTGAAGTAGGTTTATGTTTTGTAAGCGTAAAACATTGAAGCTGTAAAATGGGCAGATGAGTGCCCAATTTTCTCCGCAGTAGTCAAAAGTTAAGTCATATTGCACAGTACTTACTCTTGCTGCTTAGTTATCCTAGTAATTTACACATCGGATTAAGCAAATTTGTTGCAGACAGCTGTCATTTCTTCTCAGCTGATGTTGCATTTTATTATGTTGAGGCGAAAAAGTAAGAATGAAGTAGAAATATTTAATCTATTATGCTTGTTGTATCGGAAGTGTTAGAGAGACAATTTTATATGTTAACAAATATTATATGTAAGGTGTTGGGCAAATTATATTCTAACACGACACGAGTTCTACAAATCACTAGTTTTTTTCCTAAAAAGTCTCACTTTAATAAACATATAATTTGTATAACACGCGTCAGAATTTGATTTGCCTAACACCTTAACATATAACATTTAAAAAAAAATTGATTTTCGGGACTGGTTAACCCATCTCAACCAACATTACTACTTCCTTCATCTCATTTTAGAGCATGTGCAGTGAGAGTTTCAAAGTAATTTCAATTGTGAAATGAAACAACTCTGAAATCGCATTGAAACCACGAAATCTCAGTGGGAGTTTCAATGCGGTCCAAAACTTTGAACTGTTCCTCGGTTTCTATTAACTGACACCGTCCCAGTTTGATTTCCGTACACCAGCCCATGTGCTTTGTGGGAATCCCTTACCAATGGGGCTATGTTCATCACAAATCCATCCCAAAATAAGAACCTGTACAATGCAGAGATCGCTTTGAGCCCGCTCTTGCGATTTCAGTTCATTAAATAATCAATCTCGCTCTTTCACCTCATCCATTGATCCCACAATTAAACTACTCCATTTTTTTCTCCACAGTTTTTGAGACCACTTTGAGACCACTCCATGTGGAGACCACTTTGTGAGACCACCCCACTTGATTCTCTCTATCCTACTCATTATTTTTACTTTTAATAATTAATTTAAATACATCAGTGTACCGAAAATAAAATGAAATGTGAAATTTAATAATACACATTAATTTTATAATTTTTGTTCATTTTCTAATTTAACATTTTAATTATAGTTTTTTATTCTCGTTTTAAAATTATTTTTATGCACTCATTTTTAAATTTAATTTTCCTTTCATACATTTTAAAAATATTTTTTAAATTTTGTACCCCTTATATATATATTAAAAATATTGCTTGTAATATTATTTTATTAATAATTTTCTTAAAGGAAAGGAAAGGAAATGAAATACTATGCAAGGAAATGGAAATGCAGGGGAAGTCAGCGCGCGCCCAGCATGTGATGCTCTGACAGGAGATGTCCTCTGGGCCGGCTCTGATTCAAGGTTCGGTTCCGCAGGCTGCATTGATCCGAGCTTTCACCGTGAGAGTTTTTGCTTTCTGTTCCGTCTTAATTTTTAATTGAGTCTCCTATGAGCACCCATTTTACATGCTCTGATGCTTTCCTACGTTTGAATTATAATACAGCGGTACCTTTTTAATCATTGTGGAGAAGATTAACAAGAGTAAATCCTACTGACAAATAACAAGCCAACAGTTATATCAACTCAATCTTGATTCTTGAACGTTAGTGTAGGAAGTAAACGCTGGGTAAGGAGTTGATAGAAGGAACAATTTAATTAATAGTTTAATCATATGCTTTCCTCTCGTAGTTCGATAAAATTTTATTGACTTCAAATTTAATATCTAAAGAGACGGTGAGGAGAAATTCGAGTTAAGGTTGTTCAAACAATGAACTTTTGGCGTATCGTTTTAAAATCAAATTTGTAGGATTTGATCCATTGGAATGTTTATGCCAATTGTATTGTTATACGATATAATTTGTTTTTAAAGCCTTATGGGGGTCAAGTTAGAGATAATTCTACGCAATATTAATGATTTCCGAACACTGAAGGAAAATATTTTGGGCAATTAAAACAACGGGTTTTAGTCTCCTAATTTAGGAAAATGACCTGAACGTGTTAAATGAAGACGGATCAGATTTTTAGTTGGGGTGATTTATTAGTTTCATTTGCTTTATTTTGATTGCCTTAGACGTTGGATATGAATATGAAGTGTGGATGGAACATTTTGTGTGCATTTCATTTGATACTCCACTGTGATTGGGCCATGGTAGCCTCAGGTCGATGCGATTGTGGCTACACTATGACTTTACAATGACAATCACTTATCCTTGGTTTGCCCTTCTCAATGCCACATAGGCCGTTGTTTAGTAATGTAATATCGAATAGTGCCTTTGTGTATTTCTGTCTTATTTCCATTAAGGCTCTAATTAGAATTTTAATACATAGTTAGCGCCTCAATGTAAATGGGTTTATCCCATATCACTTGTTGTAATCGCACATTGTGCAAAATTTGAGCTTAATATAAAAGGATGGGAACCCTATGAACCCTCGTCCATGAGACAATTTGATTTTTTTTTAAATCACATGCTTTCCTTACTAAAATGAAATTCAATTAAAACATTACAAGTGTATTATTAAATTTCATATTTCAATTTATTTTGGTAGGTAAATTTATTTAATTAAATATTGAAGGTAAAATTAATGAGTAGGATAGTGAAAATCAAGTGGGGTTCATAAAGTGATTTCAACCACCGTGGAGAAGGAAATGGAGTAGTTTCTTTGTGGTTACAATTGGTGAGGTGGAAAAGAGAGATTGAATATTTAATAAACTGAAACAACAAGAGCGGTTTCGCCATTGCACAGGGTCTTAAATTTTGTGAATCTATTTTACGATTATTAAGAAACATGTTTGACCGTGTAACTACCTATAATAATGATATATAAAAAGTCAATATTTAGAAACTATTTGTTACTACGATAATATTATTGCTTAGAGCCCATCTCTTTCAAGACTCTCATGGTTAGACTATGGACTAGAGGGAAATAGGGAAATGACAAACCAAATTCGGGGGCAAATCTACAATCAAATGTAAGCTGCGAAAAACATCATGGACCAAATGGCAATTATGCAAAATTTGACCAAAAAAACCTTCCCAGCTTGAAGGCGTGACTCTAAATACCCTCCCAAAACACGCCTTCAACAAACCTCTTCAACCACAGACGAACAAACTTCACTTTCTTAACCAAAATCTTTCACAAACACCAAAGCCTCCAACCGTTGTTCATCATCAATAATCAACTACATTGAATTTGAAGAAAAAAGTTGACCGTCATCAACAAAGCATCAATCAAGTAATCTAATATTAAAATTGGGTATTAATTTAACATCAATCATCCCAAATTTGTGAATCAAACCAATTTAAAAAATTGCAGACTCAATCTCTAATCATGACTAGAGAAGGTGATTTCCAGATCGAAAATCAATTAGCAATCATACAGATGGCGCAACAACGGAGTCAAACACAACAAATTGAATCAATTATCAATGATGAAAAGTGTGTACTTGTTCATCATTGACATTTGATTAAGTTTGTTGTGTTTCACTCTATTGTTGCATCATCTGCCCGCTTCACAAGGTAGGTTGCTGATCTTTTTGTAATTGATTCTAAGCTTTCAATTTTCTGATTTGAAGAGCAGTAATATGTGTTTGAAAAGTCTGATTTATAAGAATGATTTTCTATACATGTTGATTTGTCTTTGAACATAGTAACATCCTATCAATTTGCTGAAAGTTTAATTTAAAATGCATAAACTTTCAGTTGTTGGAATTCACGTTATGAGTAGTTATTTTGAGGTTTTAAACAATGTAGTTGAGCTTCTTGAACATTATGAAAATAATTGTTTGCAGCTAAATATCTGATTTATAGAAGAAGATGTTCATGGAAATTAGCATGATGTTTTAAATATATAGCATGATAGTAAAAATTCATTGAGCATGATCAGGATTACAATTTGCAGCAAAAATGATGTGAACTTACTTCTGTCTTATTTGATGTTACAAATATATGACATGATGTATTAAATATACAACATTATCGTGGAAATTCACTGAGCATGTTCATGATTTACATATTTCAACATCATTATGTGGTGTTGCAAAAAGAATAGTTGATCAGACTATACATTGCACAAAATATCTGTTTTCAAATTGCAATTGGAAAAATAAAGAATTTGATGTTGCTTCTATATGTTGGATGTTACAAATTTATGGCATGATGTTTCAATAGAAACATAAGTCACTGAATTCCTGAGTAATAGAATGCTCAGATTTCATTGTTTTTTTTGTTTTTGTTTCAGATACAAGTTTACCAAACTTGTTGGAGATAGATCAAACTGAATTCCTTCAAGGAGTACAAGCAACTACATTGGAAGATTTTGAAACATTATACCACACATGTGAAGGTTCAATTGGATTTGCTCTATAGAAGTGGGCATAGATATCATAAACAAAATTAATTAGAATCATGAACAACGACAAAGACAATTGGTTGAGAAATGTAAGAATCATCAACAAAGACAGCTCCTCAAATCCTTGATCCGCCAAAAACAAACACAAAAGGAAGAAATGCAACACTGAAAGGTAAGTTTGAAAGGAAGAAGCCAATAAGAAAGGATTTTGGTTCAAGACACCAAATGATCAGTTGATCGAAAACAACTTTGATGGGAGTTGATCATTATTTTTCTCATATAGTGATGTTACACTGTTACGCTGTGATGATTCAAATTTTTTTGTTTGATGTTTTTACAAAAATACTGTCGAGGATGCTGATTTAAACATTATATTCATATGCTCCACTCCACTTATACATTCCACTGTTCTATTAAATAAACTTCTTTCACATTTCACTTCTATCCGCCGATGTTATTAGTTTTTAACAAGATAATTTAAAGATTTAAGATGATTCGGATAACTTTATGCATATTATGGATGAACAAGTAAGTTTAGAATTTTTTTATGCAAGACATAAAACATCAAACACAGATAACTCAAAATCAAATGAATTCAAAGAATCATCTATGGAAAAGCAAAAAAAAATATAAAAGAAAAGAAAAAAGTTAGCATATAAAAGCGGTAACCTTTAATTTTATTTTTTGCATCAGCCCGTGAAAATGTCAATCACCATGAATATCAAACCATTACACATCATTCATCACAAAAGGGTTCAAATGGTCTAACAAATCCCTAACATAAAAATGGTAAAATCCAAATTAACCCTAAAACATCAATAACAATCCAGTCTCAAGCACTAACAAATTAACCATCATAACTGAAACATCAATGTCAAACAATATATCCCAAAAAAATCAAATTCTATTTTTCCTCGACTTGTTTCCCTTCGTCGCTTGCATTTTCACAGACTTGCTTTCTCCTGCTGATTTTGAAAAGGATGGCTCTTCTACTCCATCAACGTTAAGATCAAAGGTTGGCCCTGATCCTCTATTAAAGAGCTTAGGAGCATGATTCCTCATAGCATTTTTACTATCCCATCAGTGGCATTATAGATATCTGACTTGGAGGAGTATTCCTGTGAACTCATAGAAGGAGTAGGCTCGATCGCTTCAAAATCATCTATAACATCTTTGTCCAAAATGAACATCAAGGTCCTGGTGACAATGTCATTATTCCTCTTGAACCTGTAGAAGGTTGACCAGCAAGCTACAAACAGAAAACAGAAATTAGAAAAAGCCAACAACAAAAACATTAATTGCTAACTAAACACGAAACATCACATGCAGTAATAAAAACATCAATCTCCGAAAGTAAAACATCACAATTAAACACATAATATCACTTACAACTACTTTAAGAAACATTACATACAATTTTTAAAACAACAATTTCAAAATTTAAAAATATCAACAACACACACTAAAATATCAAAACAACAAAATTGAACATTAGTTGCATACTTAAACATAAAAATACCACAAGTATCAAACACTGAAAATAAAACATCACACCAACACAAATAACAGTACATAAATCTTAAACATAGAGAATTAGAAACAGAACCAGAAACATCTAGTTTTAACCTTCTATCATGCAAAACACTCATAAAACTAACGAACCACCAACAAAAGCATACAAAAAGTGGTGTTAAATGCTCTAAGAAAAAAAATGCAATTATCGTCTCATTAAATTCCCCACACTTAGACCTTTACTTGTCCTCGAGTAAAAAAGAAGAAGTAAAGCTCTAAGGTTATACCAAAGAAAATGTTTCCTAAAATAATACCCAACACTTTATCCTACGACTACCTTAACCTAAAACACAAAAAGTTCCCAAAAACCTTACTTCCCCAACTAAGATATCCTCAACCACCAAATCATGCTAATAATAATAATGAGATACAATCCAAATAAATCAAGGGACAAACCTACTCTACCTGAAAAAACCACCAAAATGAAAAAAAAGAGAATTTCACAAAACATTTCATTTTTTTTTCACAATTTGCCTAGGAAAGCTCAAGTTTTTATCCTAGCCACTATTTTCTTTCAAAACTCACACCTTAACTTTTCCACTCCTTTAAGTCCTCTTATTTTTGTATAGGTTTCCCTTATATTTTTTCAACCTATCCAAACTCCCCAATTTTGCCTAACTCTTCCTTTCGGGTTTTCGACTTAGTGGATTTTTATGTCATTTTCCCATTTTTTTAATTTCTCAAGACGTAAAATGCACATAAAGAGAGCTTAAAATTATGTCAAAAGATTAAAGGAAAAAAAACTCATGAAACATACCAAATCCACCATCTATGGGTGTTCATACAACTAAAAACCACAAATCAACAACAAAAACAAAAGAAATGTCATCATCAAAACATAAGCATTAGGTGTTTTTCAAGCCTATCCCCCACTCAGTATATGCATAGTCCTCAATGCATTCTATGAAGCTCAAAAGTGTCAAGGGAAAGCTCAAAAACACCCACTCTAAATCATGGTAATAGGATGTCTTACGGGCGCACCTCGCAACTCCCGCCTCTCCTCACAAAATATTTTCTCTTCCTTAGTCTAAGCTCTGCCAATGATAGTAGTAGCCTCCATCACAACTATGATCTCTTCTTGCTTATCAACCTAGTATTGCTACTCACGTCTCAATCCCGGTCTATGTAATAGACCTGATCCTCTACAACAGACAAGTGGTGGCCATATCCATCCATAATGTAGCTCTTGTGGATAACCTTGTTGCTGATTCTAAAAAGCTCCTACCCAAAATGGTAGAGGCTGCTAGTGGTGATGTGTCATGGGAAGGCCACCAGTGCTACTAAATGAGACCTCAAGATCCTTTGGTTGATTTTTACTTGTCGAGCCTGCCCTGATCTCGTGCAGGACTTAATCACCTAGTGCTACGACATTTCTTGGAGGTCTTCTAGCAAGAAGCATTCGGGGCATGATATCACTCCTAACTCCTCATTTAGCCTGCCAATAGAAGAGGGTATACAATAGAACCCAAACTACACGTATACACTTACTTATAGAGCCATGGTGGAGATATCTATGATACAGCTAGAGGCTGGGTTGATTTGTTGGAGTCCCCCAATCCAGGAGGACTAGACAAGACTCGACATTCACACTACAGGATCTCATTATACAACTTGATCAGGGTGCCCAAGTAGTAGTAGGAAGCTCCCGTGTTATGCAGGAGGATGATAGGGAGAGCAGAAGAGAATGAGAGGTCCGATTTTGGAGGATCTAGTTCATCAGCAGCCAGCACAACCTCACCCTATGGATGTTTCCTTAGTTTTTTCCACCTCCCTCAATAGAGCAGCCATTTGTTCTACAACCTTTCTAAGATCTGACTAACCATTTCGAGGAGGCTGAGCTTTATGGGCTTGCACAGTGATGAGACGTCAAATGCACGTATTTTTCGAAGCATTTAACATCTCTTTTGTTATATTTTTGTTGGAAGATTGCTAAATTTAGGTAGTTTTACATCATAAGGGGTTTAGATGACCATTTTCGGTTGTCATATCTAAATCTTTCATTTTGTACCCTATTTTTAGTCTAATGTATTTTTGGCCATCACGAGCATTTGGATTCCTTTTTGTGAGATTAATTTTTAGATTACTCGTAAAAACTTTGAAGTGTTATATTGAAGGCCATTCTCAAGGATGGTTGGGAGGTCGTCGCCGTACCTCTCAAAGATACTATTTTTAAGCCCAATATGCTCACTAAATACAATTGAGTAGATAGTTTGGCAAGTCGGGGTCGTCCACAGAGAAGAGGGATATTTCTAAGCACTTAAGCATGCAATGGCGAAT
>JAULKM010000002.1:8253870-8275149 GCA_032355605.1 Rubia tinctorum
AACAACTCTTGGATTGCTTTTGGCGGACTATTCGGGGGAGTAAGCTAGTTCAACACTTATCTTTTGTACTTACCTTTTTATTCACAGTATTTTG
This sequence comes from Rubia tinctorum, assembly GCA_032355605.1. NCBI lineage: Eukaryota > Viridiplantae > Streptophyta > Magnoliopsida > Gentianales > Rubiaceae > Rubia > Rubia tinctorum. The sequence continues at coordinate 8,253,965 of JAULKM010000002.1, forward strand.
GGATGGTTAGGTTACTTTAGTATCTTCAGGGAGTGTGAGAGTTGTGACATTCTTACTTCTTTGAAGGAACTAGGGAATAATTTGAATGTATTGGCTGACTTCTCTTTGCATGCTACATTTCGCTTAGATATTTTCTCTTTTTTAATTACTCGAGGACGAGTAAAAGTTAAAGTCTGGGGGAATTGATATACACCATTATGCATGCGTTAGCTGATGCATTTAACACATTTATCATCATCTTTTGTTCGGTTGATTGCATGTTTTAGTTAGGTTTGCACTAAAAATGATTTAGACGGCCATTATTAGTTTTTTTGTCTAAATCCCATGTTTTGTAGACTTTATTGAAGCTAATGGAAACTTTGTATTCATCGGAATCTATATATTCCTTTTTGATGTCATTAGTAGGTTGCTCTTGAGTGATTTTTCATTATCTTTTGTATCTTTTATGGAAGGCCATCCTCGAGGGTTGTAGTAGATATTTGAAGGTCTTTCAGAAGGATGGTAGAAGATATTAAAGGCCATTAAAATTAATGGTAGTAAATTGAAGGCCATGGACTCCAAAGCGATGGAATTGGGACCAAGAAAGTCTAATTCGAAGTTCAAGAAGGCCAAGGAAGAAATTGAGGGATCGTTGATCGAGGTTGCATGGTGTTCTAGGGAAAATTAGAGAATAATAAGCCCTTAAGGGCGGCATCATTGGATTTTTCTTCTCGAGCGCTAAAAAATTGACTATAAGAACTCCCAAATCATATCAAATGTTTCCCCATAGCGGGGAAAACATAAGCCTACCTAACCAGCCAAGGCCAGTGCGGACCGCACAAGGCCTTAGACTAGCACGACCCGTTCCAAGTGACACGACCAATGTATGGAGCTCTTGGAATGGCCCATTCCACCCTACATGAGCCGTGCTAAGTTCCAACATGAACCGTGCCCTTTTCGGCTAGACGTGGACTCCAAGTCACTTTTTCACTCAAAAAATTGTTCAAGTATGGGAGAAGGACATTCTGTTTTACATGGTACAAGCTGTTTCAAGTTACAAATCCCAAGACCAAACCATGAGATGTTATAATGATGTGGGGCGCACTGAGGTATTGATAAAATGAGGTTCCATCCAATGGGGCACGCCAAACAAAGTGGGGCGCGGATTAGAAAGGGCAACAATGGTGTGCCGGCTAATGGCCCGCACCGGCTGACACAGACCACGCCGGCATAAGGGGAAAGGCCTGCATCAGCGCGAGGTTATGTTTTGTGCTAAGACTAGCATGCCGCAACAGCACGAGGCCCTATCGGCCGTCACGGGCCATGCAACGCGCCACCCCACGCGCCGATTGCGGCTGCTAGGGTTTTTGGCCTTTTTGGCCAAATTTTATGACCAATTCCCTACTACTATATATATGGACCTATGTCTATTAGGTTTTAAGTTTATTCTCATTTTTAGATCTCAAGAGTTGGCTAGAGAGAGAAAATACTCTTCCTTTTCTCTAGATTCTTTTCTTTTCATCTCTTTAATTTTATTTTGCCCAAAAGTGTTGAATCCAATGAAATACTTGGGTTCAATGCTTAGGGAGTAGGTATATTACTTAGGGATAGTATTTTTATTCATGTGTTAATGTTCATTTTGTGAGATTTCTATATCTACCTATTTTTATGTGTTTTGTGATTATTATGTTGGCTTGTTCTTAATATTCTTGTGAATTGCATGATTGTCACACTTTGTTTGCACACAAATATGTCTACTTTCATGTTTTTGCACTATTTTAACCCCTTGGGGAAGGAAACCTAGATGTTCTTGGGGTGACGATTGTCCTGAACTGGGTGTGTGCATGAAGGTTACCATTGTTAATCATCATGATCGACAATGCTCTAGTTAGCCAACCAATGAGGTCCAAAGAGTTGCGGGTAGAGATATATTAGGTAGAAAAATAGGATTATCTTGTTGATCATAGAGACATTGATAAGACACCTACTTCCTTTGCCTTTGTAGGCTCAGGGGTAGTTTATTCGTGGTGTTTCTCCCGGGACTTAATCGCACGGGGGAGAATCAGACATGCACAGGTAGTCATTGCCATTATTGCACTCTCCTAGTTGTAGAGACGAGGCTAATGAAATATTTCATATGTGCACCTTTATGTGATAGATAGGGGGAATTTTTTACCATTGTCCACACCAAGTGTCACAAACACTGAATAGGTTTTAGTTCTTGTATTTGATGAAATCGATGAATGAAATGACACTAAAAATGTTACGAAAATATTCCCTGAGTGTTAGTTTATATCATTAATTCTTTTGATCAATTGCATGCTAGTAGTTTTTAATACAAAATCCTCTCAATGATTGTTTTCACAACACTGTTTATTCCTAACACGTGGTCGGATTGACGAATCGTCCATGGTTGTGTTTAGTTGATTATTAGATTCCAAACATCTATGTGGATGACCTCAGTACTTTCCATGATCTACCATTCTTGGTAGTGAAGTAGTAGGAACAGAAGCAACATATAAATTCTATCTTTGACTCCTAATAGTCCTCCACCCCTGTTTTCAATGACATTCAGGAGGGGCCAGGTAACTCAAACTATTGCGGCCCATGTCAACTGGCATGGATCACTAGGTGGACCCTCGTGTTGATGCTTCTTAGTGCACATCACATGTTTTTTTGTGCGGGTCGTCGGCTGGAACCTTGTTTTGCTTAGTAACAGTCTGTGCACATACTTAGCGTCACAAATGTGCGGGCGAGCAGGATCAGGAACCGCCCGCGCATTTGTGACGCTGAGGTTCGTTTTTCTCATCGTTTGGGGCATGCGACCGCATGGTTAAGCGCCCAGGCCGCGCATCCGGCCTTCTTCATCCGTCCAGTCGGCCAACCAATTTTTGATTGGTCGTCACGAGTGAACCGTTGATCCTATTAGGGAGTTCTTGTAGTCAATTTCATAGTTCTCGAGAAGAAGAATCCAATGGTCCCACCCTTAGAATTTGGTTCTTCTTGGATTTTTCCCATAACTCGGTTAAAACCTCCGGATCCCAATTCATCTGCTTCTTCGTCTTCCTTCTCTGACCCTTTTATCTTCTACCACATTTCGAGCCGTGGTCTTCAATCTTCTACAATCCTTGCGAATGAACTTCAATAAAATACTCCAAAGTGCTTATGACCAATCTACAAATTAAGCTCACAAAAAGGAATCAAGATGCTCGTAAGGATAAAAAAATCCATTAGACTCAAACTAGGTTGTAAAATGAAGGATTTAGATATGAAAACCAAAAAAGGTTATCTAAACCCCTTATGATGTAAACCTACCTAAATCTAGCAATCTTCCAGCAAAAAGATAACAAAAGAGATGCTAAATGCTTTGGAAAATACATGCATTTGACGTCTCATCACCTATTCTAGTGTTTATGATAAGTGGTGTGGTCGATGGTCAACACTTCCTCATACTAGCCATGTAGGGTGCGCACGTAATCTTCCATCGACACTGCCTCCTTAATTAGGGAAGTACAACGACGGCCCTGCCTACCATGCATATCTGAGTCTCCCATGTGTGATTACATCTCATGTACTATACCACGAATGCTTCTCCTCATGGATAAAAAGGTAAAGGGGTTGAAGCACCTTATCGATGGCTCTAGGGTTGCTAACCATAGTTTGCTACTTTAACTATCTCTACCCACTACCATGCGGACAAAATTGTCTGCTTACTAGTGCATGGTCAATTGTAACATTAACAACAACAACCTACATGCACACACCCATGTGGATCCAGACCCATCGTTACCCCAAGCACATCTAGTTTTCCCCTCCCCGGGGGTTATCAATATTGCAGCAACATGAAAGTAGACTTTGGTGTGTGCTAACTAAGTGTGACAATCATGTAATTCATAAGAACATTAAGAACAATCCATCATAATATCACAAAACACATATAAATCTATTGATCTAAGAAATCTAAAAAAAATAGACATTAATACATGAATACAAATATAATTCTCAAGTTAATTACCTACTCCCTGAACATTGAATCCAAGTATTTCATTAGATTCAACAGTTTTGAGCAAAAGAAAAATAAAGAGAAGAAAGAAAAAGAACCTACAAAGAAGGAAGAGTATTTTCTCTCTCTAACCTACATTTAAAGATGAAAAGTGGGCATTCACTTCAATCCTAATAAACAAAGGTCCATATATATAGTAGTAGGGAATTGGACCTTGAAAAATGTCCATAAAATGACTAAAAACCTTAGCAGCCGCAATCAACAAGGGCAGTGGTGTCAAGCACGGTACATGTCAGCCGAGGACCCTTCACGCTAGCAGTGCCCATGGCCTCGTGCCAGTGCGGTCTTCCCTGTCTAGCACAAACTGTGTGTTCATGCTGGCACGGCTTGTGTCAATCGGCAAGGACCACCAGCTGGACTTTTGTGTTAATGCTTCTGAGTACACATCCTATTTCATTTGGCACATGCTCTTTTTTCTCAATAACATGGCATGGGCCGTGTCATTTGTTACACTCCATGGGCTGGTCTTATCATTGGTGACATAAAAAAATGCTGACCGTGTGAAATGGAACGGTCTGAACCCATACTTAACCAATTTTTTGGAGTGGAATGAAAACATGGGACACGGGAAGCTGAGTTTGGCACAAGTCATGGTAGGTGAGCCTTGTGTTTTCCTTGGCTAGTCTGTGCTTGCCTTGGCTAGTCTGTGGTAGCCATGTCTGGTCTGTGTTGGCCTTGGCTAGTCCGGCCAGCTGACTTGTTTGCTCTGCTACGGATGAACTGCTAATCCTATTTAAGAGTTCTTGTAGTCAATTTTATAGTGCTCAAGAATATAAATTCAATGGTGCCACTGTCAAGGGCTGATTCTTCATGGGTCATTTCCGGAAATATGTGCAACTCTTGGACAACAATTCCTCTACTTCTTTCTTGGCCTTCGTGAGCTTCAAATCTTCCTATCTCGATCTCAATTCCACATACTACCATGCTTTTGAGTCCATGTCCTTCAAAATCCTACCATCATTTCAAATGGCCTTCGATATCTTCTACCATCCTTGCGAATGGCTTTCAAATATCTTCAACCACCATCCTGGATGGCCTTCTACAAAAGGATGATGAAAAAGTACTCATGAACAACCTACTAATGAGATCACAAGGGAAAATCTAGGAACCTGTGAATACAAAGTATCCATTAGCTTCAAATAAGTCTACAAAACTTGGGATTTAGACAAGAAAACCAATAATGGTAATCTAAACCCTTTGTCATCAAAACCCAACTAAAACTAGCAATCAACCAAACAAAAAGATAATAAATGTGTCAAATGCATCGGATAACGTATACATAAAGGTGCACATCAGCCAATAAAGGCCACATTCTAATACCCTTCATCGAAAGAATGGAAAAGTTTAAGGATCGGTTCCACCTCATCTTTGGAAACACACCTTCTAATCTCTTGATCGGAGAAATGTTTCCATAAGTAAGGATCATCCCAAAAATACTCTTTCACCTCATTTACCAACCTATCCTTTCTTGTTTGATCAAAGGATCAGGAAATTCCCCTGTGGCAAGGTAGTTAACTATGTTTCCATACGAAGGCTGACTAGTTGTCACCCTGAATCATTGTTCGTCATGAAATTCTTCCCGAATGGGTTCCAACTAATGTTTTTCCTTAGTGGTATTTTGCCTCTCGAGGGTTTCTAATTTACTTATATGGTCAGCCACCACATTCTCACTACCTTTTTTATCTCTCCCTTCAAGGTCGAACTCACTCAAAATAAGTACCCACCTAATAAGTCTAGGTTTTGTTTCCTTCTTATTCATAAAATGGTGAAGATCTGCTTGATCAGTGTACAAAATGACCTTAGTGCCCAAAATGTACTTTCTGAACTTTTCAAAGGCAAATACTACGGCCAGTAACTCTTTCTCCATGGTGGAGTAATTACGTTGTGCGTCATTAAGAGCCACTGGCGCATAATGAATGATATGTGGTACTCTTACTACCCTCTAGCCTTACACTACTCCTATGGAATAATCACTCGCATCTCACATTATTTTAAAGCGAAGGGACTAGTTTAGGGGTTGAATAATAAGAGCAACAACAAGCATCTCTTTCAGAGAGTCGAAGGCCTTTGTACCCTCATCATCAACAATGAACTTAACATACTCTTGTAACAATTTGCATAAAGGAGAAGATATCTTAGGGAAATCCTTAATGGAACGCCGGTAAAATCCAGAATGACCTAATGTCTCTCACACAAGTTGGGTAGGACGGGGATTTGATTGTGTCTACTTTAGCCTTATCCACCTCTAGAACTTGAGCCGACACCACATGACCTAGAAAAATGTCCTTTTTTCTACCATAAAGTGACATTTCTCAAAGTTTAAAATAAGGTTGGTGTCTATACATCTTTCTAGCATGAGTGCCAGATGGCCCAAACAAGAGTCCAATGAATATCCATATATGGTAAAATTATCCATAAAGGCTTCAAAAAAACACTCTATAAAGTATGTGAATATGCTAACCATGCATCTCTGAAAGGTACCGAGGCATTGCAAAGACTGAAAGGTATACACCTATAGGTAAAAGTTCCAAAAAGTTATGTGAAAGTAGTTTTCTCTTGGTCCTCAGAATCCATGGCTATTTGAAAATACTCCAAATAGCTATCGAGGAAGCAATAATAAAAGTGACTGACTAGTCTCTTAAGCATTTTCAAGTTAGCGCATTTAAGCGATGATAATCAATACAAACTAGCCACCCGTTTTGAATATGAGTGGGAACCAAGTTCCCATCCTTGTTCTCTACCACGGTCACCCCACTCTTTTTTGGAACCACTTGAGTGAGACTCACCCACTTACTATAAAAAATATGATATATCACCCATATCTTAATTAGCTTAAGGACTTCTCCCGTAACTACTTCCACCATCGGCGGGTTTAAGCACCTTTGAGGTTGGCGTATAGATTTTACATTCTCTTCCAATAATATACGCTGCATACAAGTTGAGGTACTTATACCTTTGATATCAGCTAAAGTCTAACCTATGGCTCCCTTGAATTTCCTAAGTATCTTAAGCCTATCTCCTTGGTCACTAGTGAGCCAACAAAAAATGATCACCGGTAATGTCTCGCTGTCACATATGAAATCATACTTCAAACCATCAGGTAAAGGCTGAAGTTTGACTGCGGGTGGTCCTCTATTGAAGGCTTGGTCTCTGGATTCACTAGGTCATCTAGGTTCTTGGGCAGGGCCTCTATTTGGGTCTCAATTTGGGAATCAACCTCCCCACATTCTCCACTAAGCTGGCATTCTTAGAGTCAAAGTGAACATAATTCAAAGGATTATCATCTAGGGGCACATTCATAGCAAAATCAAAAGCCTCTTGCACAATATCATCAAGAACATCAATCAAGACAGGAGGGGACTCATTAAGAATGAAATTTACACTCTCATACATGTTAAACTTCACAATGCATTTTCCCCACTCCAAGGTTAACTTTCCAGTATGAACATCAACTTTAGCCTTAGCAGTTTTCAAGAAGGATCTCTCCAAGAATATAGAGGTGGTATCCTTTTCATTCACCATATCTAAGACATAAAAATTAGCCAGAAATGTTAGTTCATTCACGTGAACCACCAAATCCTCCACAATACCTCTTGGGCATATGGTGGAGTGATTGGCCAAATGAACTACCACCTCGGTGGCATGTATTTTTGGAAACTTCAAAGATCTATACAGAGATTAAGGTATAACATTGCTGGATGCAAACAAATCCACCATAGAATCTTCAAACAAAGTCTCTTGAATTGTACAAGGAAGAAAAAACATGCCAAGATTGTTACACTTAGGAGGAGGTCAATTTGCATGAGAGAGGGGAGGTGATTATTAGATTGATCTACCATCTTATGCCTGAAGTCATTTCTTGATCACATAATTTTTTTACAAATTTTTCACATTCATGCATAGAATTGATAGCGTCAAAAATAGAAGTGCTAACCTCATAATGGTTAAGAGTCCCAATTGACTCCTTTTTGTGCTCCTTGTCTTGCTCATTTCTCAGATCATCCAAAAGATGGGGTGGTAGAAATTTCTCATCCAATAGCTTCCTTCTCCCCACTAGGTGGTTCACCTTCCCTATTAACTCACTCACTTGCCCCCCCCCCTCCCAACTTTCTCAACACTTCAGGAGAAATGGATTCCAAAATCTCTGATGCAGCCAAATATTTGGTTTTGGAGTGAGTCACTAGCTTTACCAAAATTTGTCAAAGCCCTAAGTATTTCTTCACAAGAAGACCTGGGGGTGTATCCCATGACCAAACCGAGTGAGTCAAGGTGTGGTCTCCATACTCGTTCCTATTGGTCTTGTAATACAAAAAGTTCTATCTATCTCTCTCCCATAATCACTTAACCAAGAACAGATCTCTGTAGGGTGATCGTAATGACACATCCTCCAAAGTCTCATGTTTTGAATACTTTCTCCCCACATATTCTATTTTTTGGGTTTTTTAAATAAAACCAAAAGCAAATAAACTACAAAAATTAAAAATTGTAATGCAACGGTCCTCGATTTGCACCAAGAACTCAAGTGATACCAATTTCGGAAAAGAAAAAGCAAAAGAACACTAACTACTCAACTAACAACTATGAAAGTCAAAAACTAGACCTTTAGACAAATATTCCCGATAGCAGTGCCAAAATTTGACCCGTCTCCTCCCGGGGTCGCCAAATAAACTATGGGAGATTGATTTAAAAACCCAAAAGGAGGACATGTCAAAGATGAAATTTATATTATTGCTCCCGTTCCTACTATTATTCTACTGAAAAGGTAGATAATGGCAAGAATGGGGTCGTCCAAAAAGATGTTAGGTATCTAAGAGTCAACTAAACACAGCCACGATCAGATCGTCAAACTGAACGCTCATCAAGAATAGTCAGTATTGGTAAAATAGGCTTTGTAGGGGGTTTTACTAACAACTACTATCTAGAAAATCACAAGAGAATAAACTATGTATACTAGCACGTGGGGAGTATTTACGTAACATGATCAATGTTGTTTCGATCCTTGATTCTAGCACATACAAGAACTACAAACCAATTCTAGTGTTTATGATGCGTGGTGTGGTCAATTGTCAACACTTCCTCAAACCTGTCACGTAGAGTGCATATGTAATCTTCCATCGGCACCGCTTCCATAATTAGAGGAGTGCAACAATGACCCTGCCAACTGTGCAGTTCTGAATCTTCCCCGTGCTATTAAGTCTCGGGCACTACATCACGAAAGCTTATGCCTAGGCCTGAAAAGGCATAAGGGTAAAGCACTTTATCGATGGCTCTAGGTTTGCAATGCTAACCCTAGTTTGCTACTATAGCTATCTCTATATGTAACCCTTTGAGCCAATTTGCTGGCTAAGACTAGTGTATGATCGATTGTAACGTTGAGTTGACAACCCACATGCATACACCCATACGGTTCCTGACTATCATTACCATAATCACATCTAGGTATCCTTCTTCAAGGGATATCAATAATTGTGCCAACATGACAGTTGACTACAGTGAGTGCCAGTCTTAGTGTGACATTTATGCAATTAATAAGAACATGAAGAACAATCCAACAAAATAATCATTAACACATAGATATAGGTAGATCTAAGGAATTTCACAAAACAAACATTAGTTCATGAATACAATACAAACCGCGAGTAAAATAACTAATCCTTACGTATTGAACCCATGTATTTAATTGGATTCAATGCATTTGGGCAAAAGAAAATAATAGAGAAGAAGAGAAAATATTCTAGAGAGAAATAAGAGCTCATTTCTCTCTCTAACCTTCTCTTAAAGTCCAAAAATGAGCATAAACTTAAACCCCAGCAGACACATGTCCATATATATAGTGTTAGGGAATGAGGCCTTGAAAAATGCCCAAAATAGGTGCTCTTGAAAACAAAGTGTCCATTAGATTCAATTAAGTCTACAAAACTCGAGAATTAGACAAGAAAACCAATAATGGTCATCTAAACTCTTTGTCGTGTAAACCTAACTAAAACTAGCAATCGACCAAACAAATAATAATAATAATAATAAATGTGTCAAATGCACTGGTCAATGCATGCATAAAGGTGCGCATCATTATCAAAATTATGAAATAAGTTCATCGGGGACCTTGCAGGACGCATCCAGGATCTCGAACAATCACAGAAAAGATAATCTGAGCAGGATACTATTGGCCAACCACGTTCAATGGTGCGGAAAACTTTGTGCTAAAGTGCAAGAACTTCCAAATTAATGTGTCGGTATCGCATAAGCCATAGGCCACTTTAACAGGAATATATGAAGTGTGGCCATTTGACAAATGGGGAATCAACTCAGTGGAGCCTTCCCAAAAGTAGCTGGTAAAACAAAGTTTCTAATCGTGGCAATCAACTACTTTACGAAGTGGATTGAAGCGAATCAATTAGGAAGAGTTATGGCAGGAGTTACAAGAAAGTTTGTTTGAAAGAACATAGTTATCCATTTTGGTGTGCCCCACACTATCATCACAGATAATGGTACGCCGTTCACAAGTAGGATCTTTACCAAATGGTTCTCGAAGTTAGGGATTGTTCAGAAATTCATGTCAGTAGCTCATCTCTATGCCAATGACCAAGTAGAGGTAACTAACAAAACGATAGTACAAGGAATCTAAAAACGATTTAAGGGGAAGCGAACTGGTTGGATTGATGAGATACCTAACATATTGTGGTCATGCAGAGCAACATTGCGAGAACCAATTAAGGAAACATCGTACAACCTAGTTTACGGCCATGAGGCAGTAATACCAGTTGACATCGGGAACTCAAGCCTTAGAGTGGAAAAATACAATGAAGGCGATAATACCAAAAAGATGAGATTATATTTGGATAAACTTGAGGTGAAAAGGCAACACTCAACAATAACAGCGGAAAATTACAAAGAGAAGATGGCCTGAGCATATAATGAGAAAGTCAAGAAGACACAATTTTGAATTGGCAATCTTGTACTGCGAAAGAATGGGGCAAGTTTTCCAGAAGAAAAAGGAAAACTATGCCTAAAATGGGAAAGCCCGTACAGGGTAACGAAAGCACACAGATCTAATTACTATGAGCTAGAAGGATTGGATGGCAGCAGTGTCCCAAACACTTGGCATGTGATCAACCTAAGGAAGTTCTATGTTTAGATCCTTAATAGGTGATAGCAGAAACTCAGCGGTGCGGGAGTCATGATATGATCATTGGCAGCCTTTTCATTGTTGGCATCTTCAGTGGCTTTCACATGATATCATTGTGACCGTGCATAATCAATATCAAAAAAATCGAAACAAATTTTTCATACTATTATTCACTTACATTTTACGTGAAGTTCATAGTAATACCAGTACAAAGTAGTAAACCATGGCACGTCACAAAAAGAACAAATTACCATATATCACAATCACAAACAAGTAAAGTTGCACAATCGCAGCACAAGAAAATCATAAAAGCAAAAAAAAGCAAGCAATAGACCTTGCCGCATCGTAAACTCAACTCTGCAAGCCATAGATCTTGCAAAAAGGAAAATATGCCCACAAATAATAGGGACAAAAGCAAGCAATAGATCTTGTAGCTTCGCATAACATAAGTTTACTAACTCAATTTTTCAAGCTATAGACCTCAAAAAAGGTAAATATGTCAACAAAAATAGTGATAAAAGCAAGAAATAGATCCTGCTGCTTCGCACAATACAAATTCATAATTTTTCAAGCTATAGATCTTGCAAAAAGGAAAATATGCCAAAAAAACAACACAATACAATCTTACGGTATCAATTTAGAAATCTATAGATCTTGTAAAAATGCTCAACAACCTTTAAAACAAATCGGCAAAAACAAGCGATACATCTTGCAACTTCGTACAATATTGGTTTACAACCTCAATTTTGCAAGTTATAGATCTTGCAAACAAAAATACAAAGATGCAAGTTCAAACATATTAAAAATATAAAAATATAACATTTCATAAATAAATAAAGCAGATTGAATCTGAAAAGACAAAACAAAATAGAAATATAAGGATAGTACTTGATACATTTTGAAAAACAAATTATTACATCGAAGAAAAGAGAGCTATCTATGCCATGATGAGCGAGATGACCCAACAGAGAAAGAACCACCACAGAGGTGGGATTTCTTAGCTTCACACTCCTCAGATATAATATGATCGTAGTGCCATGTCATATGCAAGTAAGAAGAATGGTGTGTTCGACCACTTTGTTCCATAAGATCAAGATATTTGGCATAATACGCCTTAAAATAAGTAATAGGGCTGAACTCTTCACGACCAAGTTGCATACTCATAAGGTCAACGGTTTCTTGATAGCTTTTGTTCATACACTCCAAGTTGCGTATCTCTTCCTGAAGTTGATGGATATGTGACCTAATAGACTTAGATAAATTAATTCCCCGCCTGCCGATATTCATAGTTAGATCTCTATGGCTAGTGGAACCATTGGATGATGATGAAAGGGCGGAGTTTATCTTTTTAATCAGCACAAGCTTGCTCAAACTGATGCACACATGAGTCAAGGTGGTCACACTCAATGCAAAGTTGGTCATTCTGACTACGCAAGTGGGTATTCGCAGTGTACTGTTCATCAAACCTGCTCTGCCACCCTGTAGAAGAAGTAGAATGATGATCACACTCATCTTGTTTCTTCTTCCATTGATTCAATAATTGGTCAATATGAGAACATTGCTTATCTATGATCATGGTCTTCATATGAGCTTCGCGTGCTTTGTTCGTAGAAAAATTCTTTGATTCCTCTTGTTGACCAATCATTTTAACCAAACTCAACTGTTGTCGTTGAATAAGGTTGTTCTGTTCACTGCAGAATCCTTTCAACTCACAAATATAGTCTTGTGCTTCCTTTATAGTCTTCTTCCATCCAAGCTCTAGATCTTTGATGCTAGTAGAATATACTTAAGAAGAATACCTAAAGATAACACCCATTCATGGATGCAACTAGGAAGATTGAGCAAACGCATGTACACACCGACAGATTCAAGATCAATTAATCTATGAACAATATCCTTGTCAAGAGATTCAATATTTTAGCCTTCGTGTACAAACTTACTACAAGGGCTTGCCATAGAAGGAGATGATAATGATGAAGGGGCAGAAGTGTGCCATCTAAGACATAATGGAATAGATTCCAAAGAAGAATAACCAATGCTAGAAAAACTATTAGCAGAAAGCAGCTCAAGATATTCCTTGGATAGGGACTCGGTAGCCTCAACCAGACTAATAGGGAAATAGGAAATGGAGGATACAAATAGAGGACAATGGTGAAAATGAACACTAGATACCAATAAGTCAATAAGTTTTAAAAACTTGTGGTCAACCAAAATATCAAAACCATGCATATGGATAAATATGAGGAGAAAGTTCAAAATTAGAATTGATGTACCAAATTAATATCTAAAATAATACACATAGTGCAGACATACATCAAAAGCACCATTATATATTACAAATAAAAATGGTCTTAAGTTTAGCCATAACACTAAGATCAACTAACATTAAAAAAATAAGCGGTCGAATTCTGGAAAACAACAGCAGAATCCTCCTTGTTCGCAGGCAGAGGAAAACCCTCCATGTTCGCATTAACCTCTGAGTTAGAAGTGGGCTTAGGATCAAGAGATAAAAATGAAAGATTCTAAAGATAATCAACTTGACACTTTTGTAGCTCAAAAATAGATGGCAAGGAGCGAAGACCAAAAAGATTCGATAATAAAGTGTAAGGGTGCCCTCCATTAGAAATACTTTTCACAAAATCAACATTAAGGCCAGCTTTCTGCTGCTTCAGATTTGGCCAGTGGAGGCAATTTCTTTGCCTACAAGATAGGATTTGGCTTCTGCAGTTCCACTAAAGCTTTGAAATAACCAATATTGCAAGCAGAGCTAGAAACCTCCTTGAATAGATTGAAGAAAGACTTTGTTTTAAAAAGTTGATCTACAAGAACTTGGGGATAGCTAGGTAAAGCCAAGCCCTTAGTCTGCAATTCCTCCAACTCAGAGAGGAGTCTATTGGTTTTTTCTTCAGCGGCCTACACATGCTTCTCAATAGCCTCAAGCGAGATCTTCATAACCTCACGCTCCTTCTCACTAGCGTTGTATCTCTCTAACAGCGAACTGTCCTTCTTGGAAAATTCGGTAACCCGCTAGCCAACAAGTTGAAGACTCTTACCAATATTATAACATCAGCTAGAAAAGGACATGAATAAACATATACAGTCAAGCATAGCAATAGGATAATATAAAAATACAACAAAAACCATTTTAAAAATACAACAAACCTACTACAACCATCGATTCGTGAAGAGAGAGCTTAGAAAGAGTGGAAGGAATGGTCCTCTATGTCAATCAGTTACTGCTTCGTAGCGGAGGCTTAGAACAGGAGTGGTTAGTTCTATCTCTCTTCTTAGAGGGCCTCAAGGAAGTTGATGAACCACCACTTTGTTTCTTTCTTTTATCCCCTTTAGTTGCTGCGGTAGCATCTTCCACAGACACTGTTTCTCCTTTTGGTGCCTTACCTCTACTAGATACTAATTTAGAATTTTCTTCGGTGAAATTATCCTGAGAAACATCATCAGCAATGGTATCATTTGGTTGGAGGGGCATGGCCTTCATCTCTTCATTTTCGTCATAAGAAATAAATGACTTGTCAGCAGAAAGCCAGCTAGATCCATTACTGCATTTCAGTATATATCATAAGTCAGGCAAACACATGGAAATAATGAAGCAGTATGAATAATAGAGGATTAAAATAAGTATGACTAAGGGAAATGACAAGATAACAGCAAACGAACATCTTCACTCTAAGAATCAGCTTGGCAAAGACATATCGACTGTTCGTAGAGTCTGAATACAACCTCGGAGTTAGCATTAATTTGAACCCCCAACTTAGGAAGCTTGGATTTGGTAACATTATAGTTCCAAACTAGAAGGGTCTATTTGCACTCATCACCCCGTTTTACATAGAAATTGTTTTGCACCATACACCGCAATTACTAGGAAATCCGCTGACAAGCTCAATGGTAGAAATGACGTGATAAAATGTGAATTCATCAGATGAGATTTTTACCATGCGAAGTTGATACAAGCTACATAATAAGTCAATCAAAAAGGGGGTATGGGATTGTTCACACACATGGTGGAAAACCACAATGATCGCGATACCCTTAGGATGAAATTGAGATAATAGATTCGATAATGTAAAAGTAAATCTATGACGTGCTGAGACAAAGGAAAAACAAGTCCAAATTTATGGTAATCTAAATAACAAGAGATGTAGCTAGTAGGAGGAGTGCGAACAATCTCGGAGTTATCAGGAGCCCTAAGCTGAAACAAAGACAAGAAAGGAAAATTATATTTTAAATTTTCCAAGTAGTAGTCGGAAAGAATGCTACTAACAACAGAAGAACTGGTAGGATGATCAAAATCCTCCCCAGAGTTAACATTGTCAACCTGGATATCCTCTACGGAAGGATCAGCAAGACTAGGGGCAGACATTTGGGCAGAGATGACTCTTGGGATTCAAAAAAAACCCTATTCGTTAGATTTACAAAATGAAGGGAGTATATTTCGATGAAAGTTGAAAAAAAGGAAAACAGAATACACACCAAAAAAAGACAATCGGAGGACTTCCAGACCAAAATTGAGAAATAAAATTATTAGAGTGCAGACACCGCACAAATTCACAATTACAAGAATTGTTTAAGAAATGGAAAGAAGATTAAAGGTAAAGAAACTTACAAGTTGACGGAGAACGATGATACACAGGAACATTAAAGAAGAGAGGATAGAAGATGAAGGATTCAGACGCTTGAAGAACCAATGAAGTATAGAATTTAATTTAAGACACCAAGAAGTGAAGAGGAGTTAAATCAGCCAGAAAAACAATGATGGTTTTCTGGCAAGAAGTAAGTTACCTTTTTGAAATACAAGAAGGCGACGGTATATGAATGGGTGTGATACATTAAATAATGACTGAGTTAAGTCATCAAATTTAAAGTACTTATAAGGGAAGAAAAGACGGAACAACATAGCAAATAATAAGGAGAAAATCTCGGGTCAGAGAGACAAGATCGCAACAGCTAAAACTTATAGAATTCCTACATTTCCAAATTCAAATTTCAAAAGTCGGACATCTCAACAAATTCGCTACTATAGCCAAGAAGCACGCAACACTTCACGAAGACAGTTTATGTTGCTGTGAAAACGAACATGCTATTACAGTTTAATTATAAATAGAATAACAATTCGCACACATTTTACAAGAATAGCCATCAATTCGTATTTTATTGACTTCATGGATGGGAAGCTTATGGTGTATACCTAGCCTATGATTTAGAGGTTGTTGGCCTTTAGGCCTAGCCTAAGGTTCAGCCAAGAACCAACAAAGATGGAATCATGTCAATCACAAACCAATAAATGTGGAGCCATGTCCAAGAGGATCCAGCCACGAATCGAGAAAGGCGGAGTCACGTCCAGGACTCAGCCACGAACCAAGATTATAGCAACAATGATGTAACCCACAATCTGAAACTCTAGTAATACGGAGCCATGAGTGCAGTCTACTATAAATACAAGGAGAGCAACACTGGCTCAGGTAAGTGACACTAAAAATGAGAAATATACATTCTCTTAAGGAAGGAACTGATTTAATCCTCAGAGCCCTTTCATTGGATTACTTATGGGACCTTTCTTACAGGTCCACGCTGACTACACGATGAACATCAACCATTTTGCCAGGCCGGGAATATGACATCATGAGTGATTTCGAGAACCTATGGAAATGTGAGAAAGTTAATAAGATGCTAATGTCCATATACATCTTGTAAGTAATATATATGTGTGTGTGTGTGTGTAATTCATGTGTACTGTTTATTTTTTTCTAATTGTTTATAGCTAATGCGAAAAAATTCTTAATTTCAAGGTACATGTATTTCATGTATAACCAAGAAAAGGGATGGGACGGATACATGTGCCTGGTGATGACTCAAGAGATCAGTTGTACAAACCATGAGAGAATCGACTACATTCGCAAAAACATTGGGAGAAAGTATAAGAAATTATTCATTGCGCCCTACATTGAAAGGTTATAGTTACTATCTTCACTATGTTTACAAAAATTATTTACGCATTTTAACAAACATTAATATATATTTTTAAGGGAACATTGGCGATTGATCATGATTGTTCCGGAAAACAAGCTTGTGTATTGGATGGATCCATTTCACTTCCAACCATCAGACGAATTTGTCGAGATTTCAGAGTCCGCTATGAAGGACACTAGCGAAGATGGCGTAATCAATTTTGAGGTTGTTGAAATCAAGGTATACTGTGCTATAATTGCGTTCTTTTTTCCAACAGGATTTATTTATGTATTTCTATACATTACAAATTTATACTCTTTTAAATCGGTACAAGAAACGAGCACAAACATGAAAGTGCAGCTACTACGTAATGTTGTATGCAGTGCATAGAAGGCGTAAAGTTGGATTTTCTTGAAATTGGCAAGGTAATCATACATTTGCTTGTAATAAACATTGATAATGTCTCAATCTCAACAATAATATTTGCTACTAGATACTCGCAAGTTCTTCAAAAGGCATATAAGGTCTTATTCCAAAGAAGACATCAACAACGCAAGGAAGTGTTTGGCTCGTCATCTCATTCTCAATCACTCAGCAACACTTGGGAAGCCTAACATGGCAGAGTAACATAATTTGGATAAATTAGCGTGATGTGAATGTGAATGTGTTGGAATATAAATATATTGGTTTCTATTTCTATCTATAGATTATTTTTTAGTTAGCATTTTTTATAAATTTTTGTTAGCTTGTAGAACAATTCCGTGTACTGGGTTACAATTGTGGCTGGTGAATGAGACCTATTTTGTGCCGGGAAAATGAATGAAAAATGTATTTTAACCATTGGAGCCGTATGGGGTTATGAAATTGTAAGACAATTCGGCCCTTTAATAATTTGAGAGCCGAAATGCTTAACGAACATGGAAGGAAAATTGCCACAAAAATATATAGCGCGTGATTTTACAGAGGTGCCCCGGAATGAGGACCCGAAATCAGGAATGTGGTAGTTTGCCTCATTTATGAGATTAGATGTTTGAGAATATGACATGTCAGGATTAGGAAATTTGCATAATTTCTCAATTCTTTGACATTATATCCAAAAACATGGAATTAGAACTTCTAGTTGTGTTGGTGATGTTAAAATTGTTAGATGAATGTGATAATGTTGATCTTTGTCATGTTTATCCTAAGGTAGCACTAATGGGAAAGTCTGGAATGATGATCTTTCTAGATTAACCCTTTTGTTTTTTTTGAAAGATTACGTACAAGCAACCAAATTATATATTAACATCCTAATCTTTCTAGATTTACCCTAGTAAATGCATTAATTAGCTAAATACCTATAAGTCTAGTAGAATATTTTTAGGTATTATCAAGTGTATTGGTTGTGAGTGATGCCATTGATGAGATATATTTACGTGATCGCCTAAAGTGATCATTAATTATGTATACATATAGTCGTTGAACGCTTTTATAGATTATTTTAAAGAAAAATGAAATGTGTATCGTCAAAATGTAAGGTGTAGCATTCACAATAGGTAATCAGGAAGAATAAATAGGTGATTGCTTCTATGATCTATAAGAGACTTGGAAGTGAAAATCAATTGGGCCTAAGGTTTTGTAACTCGCGTTTAATTCTCGTTTCTTAGTTTATTGCATGATTAGCATACTTGCTTATATTCATCCTTATATTTATGAACCTTAGGAAAATCATTTTTCTTCGTGAACGATCTCTTTTACCACTATCTATTTAGTTAGTATAGGACGTAAAGTTATAAAATGCATATTTGAGAGGTACGACTAAAACCTCCCATGTGGCTCGCATATGAAATTACCATTTGTGCCTCACACGCCCGAAGCGAAAATGGTTCACCGAAACTTTGCCAGAGATCGCCGCCTTAAACCACCACCAGACCACCACTGCTACTCAACCATGCCATTTTAATTTCAAATCCTTATTTTCATTCATATTTATATCTATGTTTTTTAAAAGTTTAAAAAAATTGTATTTATAAAATATAAATACAGGGCATATCTAGTAAAATACAAGGCGTAAAATAGCAATTCACTTTCATGATGAACATTGAACATATGTATAAGCTGTGGAAAGAGAAGAAAACACATGTCCGAATAGCTTAAAACAACTTCAGTAGTTGGATCCTATTCATAACCCTGCACTCTGATAAATAGCACTCTGATAAATACAAAATTATAGCTACACTCAGCTCCAAACTTCACGTAACTTCCAACCTGAAGCAGCAATCAGCATCTTGTCCTCCCATCCGAAATGGAGAGCACCTGCCTCCTCCTTAATCTTGTACCTTTCCGAGTATTGCTTTATAAGCTGCCCGATTTCATCCTTCACATTTTGGCTGATGGGGCTTGTTTCAAAACCTGCCATCATCATCCTAGCCCTCCACTTTCCTGCAACTTCATAACGCTCTATCCTTTCCTCTCCTTCGCACGCAACGACGTTGATGATGTCACGAGCCAGACACTGCCTCTCCACATTCATTCGCTCCTGCCCATTTCTCTCAAGAGTGGCCTCGAGCGATTCAAACACAGCGCCATAATAACTGTAGGCCTCCGCAAACCTTTGTAAGAAAGGGGCAGTGTTTGTGTTCACATTCTGTTCCACAAGAGTCACAAGCTTTGGATTCAAACCCTTCACCATTCGCAGAAGCTGATCACGCTCATTTACAGTCGAAACACTTTCATCAGGCATGTGATGCAGCTGGAAAGCAAAATTCACTATTACAGCTTCCCCAGGCTTGCAATCCAGGAATGGAGGACTTATCTCCGCAGTTCTTGCAGCAACTGAATGAAATGAAAAGGGGATCTTAAGATCATTAGCCAGAAGTTCAAGCCTCCTCCCAATGACTTCTAGGCCTCCTACAGACCGTTGAACTGATTCAGGATCGTCAACACCTGTTAACCTAAAATGAAAAGGCTTATAAGGAAGCCTGGACAGAGTTTGCAGAAGTGTATAATATTGACTTCCTTGGTTAATATCGAAATCTATTATGTGAACTTGTTTTTCATCTCGGCAAGCCTCTAGTATTGCACCATTGGCTGTCATGAACCCGAACCTAAAGCACGGACACCCCTCAAACAGGACTTGCATTGCAGAGAGTCGCTCTAAAGATGGAGGCTCTTTGCACTTTAAAGCTTTATAAAGACCTCTGCCAGAGGTCGCCATTCGAGCAGCAAGTGCTTCCACCATGTATGCAGCAATCCTTTCTGAAGGATCTCCCTGTATTGATACTCTCTGGCGCAGTTCATTAACTACTGCCAATGCTTCAACAAAATTACCGCCCTGAATTGCCCTAGCACAGTAAAAAAGCATGTTCTTGGGACTTGAAGAAGTCATTGCAGATGTTTCCTTGTTGCAGCTAATACTACTAAGATTTGAATCCGAGGATGATGACTGCTTGGGTGAGTCATGGAGCAGCGCATACTGGTTCGGGTAACCCCATTCACCATCATTTTCCATTCTCAATTCATGACCATAACTTCTCTTGTCGATGGTGCTGTCATCATCCAAGAGTGCTCTTTCAAGTTCTTGTAGCTTAAGTTGCATTTTACCTTCATCATAGTCCATTGCATCAGGAACCTCAAAACCAAATAATTCAGATTCATGACCCGAATCATTGGAATGACACAATTTTTCTGGCAAGAAAGAGGAATTGAAAGAATCTTGGCTTGCAGTGAACTGGTTAGAAGATAGGCTTGGCAAGTGAAATGGATTGCCTAGAACAGCAGAGGTGGATGAATGCACTGGTTCATCTGACGGAGAGTCTAGAAAATAGTTTACGTCATAAATCTCGGTGCTGTAGGATTTAGTTGAGCATGCCACCCCTTGCTTTTTGTCGGAGTTGAATATTGCGGCTGACAATCCAGTGCTGTTACCAGCATCCTTTAAAGAGTAGAGCTTGCTACTTCCAAAAGAAGATACAGACCTTACCAGAGACATGTCTAGTTTCAGTTTCTGAAAATTCTAGTAGCTTGTTGCCTCTGAAATCACCAGGAAGTATTGCTGCGCCGGTTGCAATGAAA
>JAULKM010000002.1:8284628-8312180 GCA_032355605.1 Rubia tinctorum
ATGTTAAAACAAAACAAATCGAATTAGATAATATTCATAATAGATTATAATAGATTCAGATATATTTCTCTTCCCCCCCCCCATGCTCTAAACACATATTGTCCTCAATGTGAACCAAAGGGCACGATAAAAAAAAAGGGAGAAACAAAAAAATTGCAACTAGGACCTTAAATGTCCTTCCCGGTGGTAGCAATGCTCACTTTCAATGATTATTTTCTCCTTCATGTTCTCGAACTCTGCCCAATATGGAACTTCGACCCATTAACTACAATTCCCCAACTATGCAAGCCTCGATCAACACCCACAAAATGCAACAACTACTGGATGGTGGTTTTTGGTGGTGGATTGTTGTAGTATTTTTGTGGTTTTGGATAAGGGTTTGAGGACATGGTATAGAATTATTATTTTTTTCAAGAAAATAAAACTCTAGTCTAACTTAAAAGTTTGGGTTGCCTCCCGTGAAGCTCCGTATATTTAAGGCCATCGACATGACCCTAATGTTATCCATATGGTGAAGGCTTGAACCCCTTCACCACGAGCATCCAAAAATAGAGAGGTGGAGTCACAAAACATTCAAGAGGAAAGTCTTGTGGATGTGGAGTTGATTTTAAAGGGGTGGGGTGGTTAGGAGGCTTGGTATAGTCTTTTTGCTTCTCTCTTATCTCCTTCAAAACATCCAAAAATGGTGAAGTCGGTTCATTAGTTGGGGGTAGGGGTGATGATGGAAATGGATATAGCACAATCACCTCTTCCTCAACTTCTTTGTATTCAACTACCGATTCCTCATCCCCTTCGAAGTCAAACTCATTCGTCAAGGAGACCTCACTCACCGTATCTTTGAGTTTGACTTGGGATGGTGTATCTTCGGACTCATTCGATCACTACTTCCATCATGTTGTTCACATGCCCCTCCAAAGCCTCGAGTCTTGAGGAAGTTTGAGCTTCCACTTCCTCATTAGTCTTGGCTAACTCGGTCATGTTTTCTAATGTATCCATGATCTCCGCATTTTTTAAACTTAAATCTTCTTCTTCGGCTTAGTTTTGGGGTATGGTGTAAGGTGGTGGGGGATAACTATATTGCTCGTAAGGTTGGTTTTCTGGATCATTTTCATACCACAAATCTTGATTACAACTCCATTCCGGATTTTCAGAATCGTGGTACGGTTACCATTCTTGAGCTTCTTACTCTTGAAACCCTTCAACTCCATTCTTTTGATAACACTCTTCATAATTCCCTTGATTTTGAGAACCAATGGTTCTTTATTCCTCATAGTACCTATACCTCAACATATAGCAAGATTCGGTAGGATGGCCGGAATGACAAATCCTACAAAACATTGCTCGTTGAGCCTCTCTTCTCATCATGAGTTCCCTCAAAGTGAGATGTTCTTGAATTTTGTTTATAATTTTCTCTCAAAAAGTTCAGAATGATTATGCAAGGATTCTCGATAAGAATTTCCCAAGAACTCGAGAAATACCTACTCCAAACAAAAATACCCAAAAAGAAAAGGCAAATAAAACAACTAGTTAATATTCAACCAAATATACCCAAACACTTAAAAAATAAATGCCTCTTCCCCGACAACGATGCCAAATTTTGGAGGTCGTTGCCGTACCTCTCAAAGATACAATTTATAAGCCCTAAATTCTTACTAAATTCAATTAAGTAGATAGTGGCAAATTGGGGCCGTCCACGAAGGAGAGGGATTTTGCTAAGGGTTTATGCTTACAAGGATGAATATAAGCCTAGATATAGATAGATATACATATATATATATAAGCAAGTAAAGAGTAAGGTTTTTGGTTGGTTTTTCTTAAAATATCAATTTAAAGACAAGACAGCTAGCAAAGTCAAGTAATTATGCTAATCATGCAACAAACTAAGAAAAATGTGTAAAATCTACACATGACAATGCCTTGGGGCAATTGATTTCCACTTCCAAGCCTCTTATAGATCATAGAACCATTCACCCATCCTATCACATTCATTACCGATGGGTAATGCTATCACTTTCATTTTCAAGATCAACATTAACTTCTACTTAATAGTAATTCACAAAGACGTTCAACGACCATTTTCAAACCTCATTGACAATCACTTTAGACGTTCAACGACCATAAAGATATTTCATCAATGACATTATACATGAAGAGCCATAGATTTGATAACCACTACAAGCATTCAACCAAATACGTAGCCATTTAACCAAACAAAGCATTCATTTAGACTGAACCTAGAACAATCAACATTCAAGGTTCAACCTTTCATTGCACCTTAGAACAAATATGATAACAAACTAGATTAACATATTCATCTAGCAAGATTAACATCATTTACCCAACAAGAAGTTCGAATTCCATGTTCTTGGATTTTCATGTCCAAGAGCTATAAGATATTGTGCACATATCTAACCTCCTAACACTTAATCATACAAAGATTTTATATTCTCAAACAACCCATAGCATAAATGATGCAAACATTCACATTAAGAACACAATAAATGCTAAATAACAAATGCTTCAAGGAAGAGTGAAATAGAGATTGTTACTACATTGGTTTGAAAGATTCAATCAATTGCTCCCAAGTACAAAAATAGCCTAAATAATGAAAACCCATAAAAAATCTACAAGAATTCATGAAAGAAATGAAAAAAACTAAGAAGAGATGAAAAAAACTAGGGTTTTGAGGCCACAAGTCGGGCTTGGACAAATGGGGAAAAAGGGGGGGACTATTACATGTAAATTTGGTCAAGAAAAGTCAAAAAGTGTAGCAAACGTGTAACGGGTGCGCGCCCGGCGGACGGGACGAGAGCACGGGCTGAAGCGCCTGGTCGGGCATGCACGACACCCTCGGGCATCCAACGTACGGCCGCATGAACGAAGGGGCTGACCGCGTGTTATGGTGCTGAGGGGGTGTTTCCCACTTGGGCTTTGGGCGCACGGGCATGCGCTTAAGTCAGCGGGCCGCTCTCCCATCGGTTCCTTTTTTTTCAACCTCTTTGCGTTGCTTACGGGTGAACCGCTGATCCAGTTTGGGAGTTTTTGTAGTCAATTTATAGTGCTATAGAAGAGGAATCCAATGGTACCACCTTTGGAGGCTAATTCGTCATGGATAATTCCAATAACTTGGTCCAAACTTCCTGGTCACAATTCATCCACTTCTTTCTCTTCCATTTTCAACCCTTCTATCTTCTACCACGTTTTGACTCGTGGAATTCAAATTTCTACCACCCTTGTGAATGACCTTTACTAAAATACTTTGAAGTGCTTATGAGAAATCTACAAATTATTCTCACAAAAAAGAAATCTAGATGCTCGTGAGGACCAAAAATCCACTAGACTAAAAACAAGGTACAAAATGAAGGATTTAGATATGAAAACCAAAAATGGTCATCTAAATCCCTTATGATGCAAACCTACCTAAATCTAGCAATTTTCCAGCAAAAAGATAACAAAAGAGATGTTAAATGCTTCGGAAAATACATGTATTTGACATCTTATCAGTTAATAATCGAGTTTAGCGTAGTTTGAGATTTAGATAAGCTGGATTTTAATTCTTCAAAATTAAGACTCTCCTTATTAATCCTTAAGAATTTAGGCAGCCTTGAAGATTCAGTGTTTAGCCATTCCTCCATTTATTTCTATAAGATCTTCTTCATTCTTTAATAATTTATCCAAAGTGATCATTACTAGCTTAACCTGAGCTGAAAGTGATCATTTTTCAGTGATTTCCAAAGTAGTATCATGTTGTGCTCCATTTGATGTTTCTACATGAACGAGGTCTGTAGCTCTAGGAGACATCTGATCTTTTGGAAGGGATGGGTTTTTAATGATATATGAAACTGCATTAACATTCTTATTGGCCACTGTATCAGTAAGAATCAACTCAGAAGATTAATTATTTACAAATTCATCATTACTTGAATGGGAGTTATCAGGTATGGACTGAACAATTTGAAAATTAGCACAATCAATGACAAAAGAATTTTCAGATTGAATGAGATTAGAGGGGTGAGTAAAAGTAGTGGCGGAACCAGGAACTCATTCAAGGGTGGTGAAAAGGAGAGTAACGGCAGCGGCACAGCGAAGACGAGGCGGATGACGGCAGCGTCGCGGCGGATCAGAGGCGGAACGCTGAACTGAATCGGATGCTGCAGTGGCGAGAATGAAGCCGAGAACAAAAATGGTGGAACACTAATACATTTAGGGTTTATATTAATTGGGCTGGGACGATTTGGTTTAGCCCAAATTCCCTTGTTTTTTGCCCATCAGACTAGTAAAACGATGTAGTTTACTAATGGTAAAACGACGTCGTTTTGTTTAGTTAGGCAAAATAGTTCATCAGACTACTAAAATGACATCGTTTTACAAAGAGCAAAACGACGTT
Source organism: Rubia tinctorum (assembly GCA_032355605.1). Classification (NCBI taxonomy): domain Eukaryota; kingdom Viridiplantae; phylum Streptophyta; class Magnoliopsida; order Gentianales; family Rubiaceae; genus Rubia; species Rubia tinctorum. The sequence goes on from JAULKM010000002.1 coordinate 8,289,016, forward strand.
GTTATGTTTAGTTAAGCCAAAAAAACAAAACAAAAAAGAAGAACAACGTCTTATTCTTCTTCAAGTCACCGGCGGCTCTGCAATTCTTTCAAGGGGGCGGGAAGCCATGGATTTCGGTGGCTCCGCGACCTAAATTCTGGACCATCGGATCTTAGGGGAGGCACCAACACCCCCTCGCTCCCCCTGGTTCCGCCCATGAATAAAAGGTACCTAGGACCCCTGAACATGGGGTCTAGACGTGAGAACTCTGAGCACCAGTAGCTATATGATCTATACAGGCCTTTGATGACTCCTTATTAGTTTCCGTATAAACAACAGAGGAAGTTTGCTCTGTTTGATTTGAAACCTTGGACTTAGCAGAATTTGGGATCTGGGTTAAAACAGTAGATTTGTTTTTGTTAACTGGAGTATAATCTTTGTCCTTAATTGCTAAGCCAAAAGTACAAGGCCCAACCCCTTTACCATTTTTCCTTCCCGTCCATCTTTGGCGTTTGTTTTCTTACCATTTTAAAGATCTTGAGTGGATTCTTTCGGTCTCCAGGTTGTAAACTTGGAATTAATTTGCTTAAAACCTGCAAACTGAAGCTAAATGGCGTAGCTTGAGACAGTTGGAACAATATTGAGGGACCCCTTTATATTCAACATATTTTCAAAAACCAATGTCCCTAAAACTTAGCCAGACTCTTTCTTGAAGAGGTTTAGTAACATCTATTTCAACAAAAACTCTAGCAACATGAGGTCTGGTTCTATTTAAAGTTGCTTAGTCATCTCTTACAGGATTTCCTAATAGATTATCAATTGACATTAAAGCCCATTAATCGAAGAATTATTCAGGCAATCCAAACAATGAAATCCAAACAGGAGCATATGGAGAATCAGCATTAGGATTAAAGTTAGGCACCCATTTAGTCATTTTGATTGTGTACGAACCTAAGTTCCAGATTTTATGTAACCAGCATCTATAGTAATCATTAGGAAAATCAAAATTAATTAAAACTTGGCGATTTTCAAGCAGAGTGATATTGGTTGCCCCTTGAAACCCACCGTTTGGAAGTCTTTTCGCAGCATGTCCATCTGTGGTCTTCTTCTGAAAAATTTACCTACTAGAGTCCAACGAAGTGGGGCTCCCAAACGGAGACCTTCTGATTCTGTGAAGTGCAAACCTGGCTCCCCAAGATGATCAATTTTCGGTTTTGGATTGAAGGGAGCACTGTTAGTTGAAGGTTCATGATTGGGATTGAGACTGAGATGGAGTGCTTTCTGTAGTTTGTGTTGAGAGGTTGGACATCGAGGGTTTAGGCCCCAGAGGCAGCTCCGCCATAGCAGCGTTGCTGATCAAGGGGAAAAGAACGGGTAATTGGGGTTCTGAGTAGTCGCCGTCAATCACCTCCGAGAAGTGTGGACAAGGAAGAACATAATGGCTCCAAAGAGTTGGTAAATAAGTAAAAAATACGGTGAAAAAAAGTAACAAAATACGATGGATTGTGCGTTAACTTGTGGACAAACAACCGGTTTGGAAACCAGTAAAAATTATTTTTGAGAAAGATCTTGTAGTATTAACAATGGATCATTTTGGCAAAACATGTTGAAATTTTAGCTGACGCGAAAGAGATTTTTTTTTTCAAAATTGGACTAGATTAAAAATAATTGTTATAGCAGAGTCCTAAATAAAAAAAGTTTTATGGCTAATTAATTTGAATATCCATGTTGAAAAGCTTGCATAGCTTCCGTGTCATTACAGTTATTCGTCGAGTTCAAACAAGAAGGGTGCTTTTTAAAAATAAAACAAGAGAAGGGGACGTAGAAAACACCACCAAAAACCCCCTTGAAACTGACCCCCAATTTGTTTTCGGTCCCTACCAATTTTTTTTAATTTTGTTGACTGATTCATTTTACACTTATTTCCAAGTCAATTTAATAACGTTACTGTCCTCAGTGCAAGAGTATTTTCATTTTTTAAGAGTCAGGCAGCAAGACAAAATGCTTGCTTACAAAATGCAAAATTTCCAAGTAAAAATAATATAAGATTTACTGTTCCATTTCATCCCTTCCGAATCTCTCTTTATCTCCTCATAGACAGTTGTTGGAAAAGTATTACTACACCATGGATAGGGAACAAGAAGAAATGCAATTCTTGGGAGTTTTTGGTATATATGTTGAAGCCTACAAACTGATTCTCAGGTGGAGAAAAATATTCAGCCAAATCACCCTATCTTTGATCCTTCCATTATCTTTCATTTTCTTAGCTCATTTGGAAATCACCCATTTGCTCAACTTGAAAATCTCACACAGTAAATTCCGGTTGGAACTCTCCAAATCAGGCACACAGCAAAGCAAGAGGCTCTCTCATCTCGTCTCATCAGAGCTTGCACTTCTTTGTCTTTTCAAACTATTCTACTTCACTATCTTCATCATATTCTCCCTCCTCTCCACTTCTGCTGTGGTTTACACTGTCGCTAGCGCTTACACTGGGAGAGAAATAACCTTCAAGAAGGTCATGAGTGTTGTGCCAAAGGTTTGGAAGAGGCTTCTATTCACTTTCCTTTGCACTTTTCTTGCTTTTTTCGTCTACAATTTGTTTGGAATAGTGATTCTGGTCCTTATCATTGCATTCACCTTTCAAGATCATATGGTTTTAGGCTTGGTATTCTTCATCTTCTTGTCGATATTATATGTTCTGTCCTTTGTGTACATGACCATAATTTGGCTCCTGGCTAGTGTTATATCGGTGTTGGAAGATTCATACGGGATCCAAGCTGTAGTGAAGAGCATGGCGCTGATCAAAGGGAAGATGATGGTCACAATATTAATTTTTTTCAAGCTGAACCTGGGGATGGCTGGAATCCAGGTCTTGTTTGATGCCTATGTTACCCATGGTGGCAGGAGATTAGGGATGCTACAACGAATGGGATTCGGGATCCTTTGTTTCTTGATGCTTTTCAAGCTGATTTTGTTTGCATTAGTGATCCAGACCATTGTATACTTCGTCTGCAAGTCGTATCACCATGAAAGCATCGACAAATCTGCACTTTCTGATCATCTTGAGGTCTATCATATGGGTGATTATGTGCCCCTGAAGTCTAAGGATGTACAACTTGAGGAATACGATGTCTGATTACTAGGTCTACTCATATTATTTTTATGTACTAACATCTTTGAAATTTGAAGTATGCTGCAGAAAAATGTGCCAATCTGAAACTACAAGTATTCATTTAATAAAGATATCTTAGTTTATTTAAAATTAAATTGGTGTGTTTGTATTGTGTGATATCTTATTAGTTTCGTTATAATACTTGGCATATATCTCCCCAAACCAAGCAAAGTCCAACACCAAAGTCAAAACATTGCACAAGTTGACTGGACCAGTAAGCATAGAATCAACGAAATAGACAAACCATGAGAAACATAGAATCATTCAAATTTCTCTCATTTTCTCTCATTTTACCGAGGATCTCTCTTGGGTTTTCATCCTAACTTCACACAAATTTCTTTTTTTCAAAGCTCACCAGCACATATTTCCACACCATTTGGCCTCTGATCCGCCTGCCCTCAGGGTCGTTAAATGAACTATGGGAGATCAATTAAAAACTAGAGGAGTGGCTTCACAAAGAAAAGAATTTATATTGTTGCCCCCACTCTTACTACTACACTACCTATGGGGTAAATAGTGGCAAGACCGGAATCGTCCACAGAGATGCTAGAAATCTAAAAGTTAGCTACACAAAGTCGTGGCCGGGTCGTTAATCCGCTAAGTAATATGTTTTGATACTAGCACTTGGAGAATATCTGTGTAAGATGACAGGTAATATGTTTGATCCTCGATTCAATCACATTCAAGACATATGAAACTATCCTAATGCTTTGACACATAGGAAGGTTGATGGTCAACACTACCCCTATCTATCACATAAAAGTGCGAACGTTTTCTTCCATCGACCCGCCTCCGTAATTAGGGAAGTGCAACAACGGGGCGGAAAATTATGCAGGTCTGATTCATCCCCGTGCTATTATGTCCCAGGCATTACACTACGAATGCTTCTCCCAAGGCCTACAGAGGTAAAGGTATACGCACTTTATCGATGGATCTAAGGTTGCAAAATGCACTAACCATAGTTTGCTACTAGCGTTATCTCTATCTGCAGCCCTTCCGGCAGAGACTAGTGTATGATCGACAGTAACGTTAACTCGGCGACCCACATGCACACCCACATATGGTTCCAGACTATCATTACCCGCATACATCTAGGCATCCCTCCCCGGGGAATATCAATCAGTGCGCCAACATGAAAGTAGACTACGGTGTGTGCCAAATTGAGTGTGACAATCATGCAATAAACAATTATGTAAAGAACAAGGAAACATAATATTCATAAGCATAATAGGAAAGGTATATCTATAGGATCTCCCAAAACAAATACCAAATAATGAATACATATATACCATAGCGATTTGTATCTCCCAAGTTAGATCACTACTCCCAAAGCATTGCAACCAAATATTGCATTGGATTCAATGCCCATGGACAAAACAATAAGAAAAGAAATTAGAAAGAGGGGAGATTTACTTGCTCTCTCTACCTACTCTTAAGAATATAGAACTAAAATTAACCTAACTTCAATCAATAGTATTCAATGAATTAAATAAAATGGATCTAAGAAACTAAAAAGAAAGAAAAGAAGAACTATAGAAAGAGAGAATTTTCCTCTTCCTTCTACATACCAAAAACTAGAAATCTACATTATGCCTACTTGTTAAACCCTAGGAAACTAAATGCTCCTTATGAAAGAGAAGATAAATGGGTTTCTAAAGGCTCAAGTTTGGAAAAAATCCTAATGAAACCCTAAAAGTTCCACTAGTGAAACCAGTCCCCACTCGTGTTTCAAAGAAATGGGACGTAAAAAACACACAACCCATGTGTGGGAAGGCCGTTCAATAGTTCACGGGCCACTGACTGGGGCTGCTCCTTGAGGATACTAAGCGTACGACCGTGGGAAAGCTCGTGGGGGGCAGACCGGGGGTGTTCGGCTTTCGTTCTTGGTGCTCGACACATGCCAAAGCACACGACCCTTTGGCGGGAGTTAGTTTCCTTGGCATGGGCTTGGCCCAACCATGTAGGCTACACGTGTTGTGTTGAGCTACTCTAGCTTGGGCCGTGTCTTGGTGCTGATATACTTTAGCACATGTTGTGCTAGATTTGACTCTTCCAACACATGGATGTTTCCTTCAATTTTTTTGTAGTGCTATGGATGAGCCGCTGCTCCTATTTTGGAATTCTTGTTGTTAATTTTATAGTGCTCGAGAAGAAAAACCCAAAGGTTCCACTTATGAAGACTGATTCTTCTCGGATCATTCCAATAACTCTGTGCAACTGTCGGATTACAATTCCTTATCTTCTTTGTCATCCATCTTCGACCCTTCTATCTCTTACCATGATTTGACTCATGGACTGTAGTCTTCTACCATCTTTGTGAATGACCTTCTGCTATCTACTACCACCCTTGCGGATGGCCTTCTAAAACTACACCGAAATGATCACGAGCAACCTACTAATAAGCTCAAAAAAATATCTAGGCATTCATGAGGACATAGTGTCCATTAGATCCAATTAAGTCTACAAAAATTGAGATTCAGATAAGAGTACTAAAAACATTAATCTAAATCCTTTGTAATGTAAACCTAACTAAAACTAGAAATCAACCAACCAAAACTTAATAACAAATGTGTCAAATGCATTAGTTAACATGTGCTTTTAGGTGTAGATCAGTTCCCCAACACTTAAACTTTTACTATTCCTCGAGTAAACAAAAATGAGCAAAGTCTAAGAATAAAGTAGCATGAGATGATAAATTTACGAATACATTCAACATTTTTCCTAGACTACCCTAGTTCCCCCAAACACGTAAGAATCTCACAATTCTCACCCTCCCCCAAAAAGTAAAAGTAATCTATCCAACCGATCCGACAAAAAGGTGAAATTCACAATGATGAGTGTGAAACTAAGTTACTCTACCAAAAACTTCCAAAATAACAAACAAAGAGAACTATAGCATTTTTTATTTTCAATTTCTCTCATTTTTCCTAAGAGCCCTTTCAGGTTTTCATCCTAGAATTCACACATGTTAAGCTCACTTCTCACCTTTTTCCACACCACGGCCTCTCATTTTTGCCTAGGTTTTTTACCCTATCCGAGCCTTGCCTTTCATTTTTTCCTAGGTTTTTCAACCTAGCTGGGCCTTTCCCATTTTTCCTAAGTCGCTCTTTCGGGTTTTCGACTTAGCTGGGTATATATATTTTCATTTTTTCAATTTTTTTCAAAATGCTCTTTAAAAAGGCTATTAGCTACTTTGAAACACTACTTCCTCAACTTCTTCACTCTCAACAAACTACTCCCTATCTCCTTTGGATTCATCTACCAAAATGTCAACTTGAACTAAGGATGGTTAATTTTCAGAATATTGGGTTTCTAGTCGGCTCACCCTTTCAATCAAATCACTCACCTGCCTTTAAATCCTTTCAATGCTCAAGAATATTTGAGTTCCAAAATCTCTAATGTTTCTATGCAACTGTGATTGGATTAACTCACTACTCTTGGTCACATTAGCTATACCTTGCAAAATATCTCCATAATCCGATTCGGGGGATAATCCTGGGGATTAGCTTTGTGGCATTTTATAGTTTGGTGAAGGCTAACTATCTATCTCAAAGTGTGGGTTTCCCGATGCATATCCATACCATGAATTCATGTTACCAATCAACCTTAAATTAGGAGAATCATGGTATGGGTACCAATCTCGATCCCATTGGCCTTGGGAACCGACAACTCCTACCTCTCTCTCATATGCCCTCATCCAAGAGTAAGACTCTACAGGGAGGTCGTAATGATATATCTTACAAAATATCCCTCGTTGAGCCTCTCTTCTTCATTTTTTTGTCAATAAAGCACAAAAACAAAGAAATGACACAAATTTTGGAATTGTAGTACAAAGGTTCTTGGTTCACACCAAAAACTCAAGTAATACCTATTCCGCAAAATAACAAACACACAAAAGAACAACACTAACTACTAAACTACCAAGTTATGCGAGTTAACAATTTAGCCTTTAAACTAGCATCCTTGGCAGGGGAAAAAAATTTCACATGTTTTCCCTTGGGGTCACTAATAAACACACAACCTTTTCACAGGAGATGTACTTACTAACTCGAGGAGAACTATTAAGGTCAAAGATGGAAATTTGTAATGTTTCTCCCATTCCTACTACTACACTACCTATGAGGTAGATAGTGGAAACATCATGGTAGTCCACAAAGATGCTAGGAATTTAAAAGTTCACTACACACATCCGCAATCGGGTCGTCAATCCGATCACGTGTCCAGAAACTAATGTTGCAAAAAAGTTTTTTTTGGGGGGGGGGAGGTTATCTAACAACTATGAACATGCAAAATCACAAGAGAGGAAAACTATATATCACTAGATCTCGGGGAATATTTGGGTAAGATGACAAGCAATATGTGTTGATCCTTGGTTCAATCACATTGATGACATATGAACCTATCCTAATGCTTATGACCGTAGTGAGGTCGATAGTCCACACTACCTCCTATCTGTCACATCAGGGTGTGCATATTTTCTTCCATTGACCCCACCTCTACAATTACGTAAGTTCAACAATGGTACCACACATTATGTAGGTCTGATTCTTCCCTGTGCTATTACGTCACAGGCACTATACTATGAATGCTTCTCCATAGGCATAGAGGGGCAAAGGGATTGACACCTTATCCATGTATCTAAGGATGCAAAATGTGCTAACCCTAGTTTTCTACAAACACTATCTCTATTCGCTACCTTTTGGGCTAAGTAGCTGGCTAAGATTATTGTATGGTTGATCATAATGTTGACTCGCGCGAACCACATGCACACACCCATACAGTCCCAGACTATTGTTACCCGCATACATCTATCCTTCCCTCTATATAGGATATTAATAAGTGAGCCAAAAAGAAAGTAGACTACTGTGTGTGCCAATCTGAGTGTAACAATCATACAATTAACAAGAATACAGGGTACAAGGCAACATAATATTCATAAGCATAATAAGAAAGGTAGATCTGTAGAATCTCCCTAAACAAGTACAAAATCATGAATACAAATATAAACCCCAAGTTTAATCACTAGTCCCTAAGCATTGAACCCAAATATTTCATTAGATTCAATGGCCTTGGAAAAACAAGAAGAAAAGAAATTCAAAAATGGAAAGAATCCCTTTCTCTCTCTACCTAGTCTTCAGAGAATGGAACTAAAATGAACCAAAATTCAATCCATAGTATTCATTTAATTAAATATAATGGATCTAAGAAAACAAAAGAAATAAAAGAGAAGAACTCTAGAGAGAGAGAATTCATTTCTTCTTTCTACCTACCAAAGACTAAAAATCAACATTATGTCTACTTTTTAAACGCTAGGAGACTAAAGGCTCCTTATATAGGAGAAGATAAATGGGCTTCTAAAAACCCAAGTTTGGAAGAAACTCTAAGGAAACCCTAAAGCTTCGACTAGTGAAAGTGGTTCCCACTCGTGTTACATCAGCACGGGCCGTGAAAAAACACACGGCCGTGCACTATTGAATGGGCCACCGAATTGGGCTGCTCCATTAGGCTACTGAGTGCATGACTGTTAGAAAGCTCATGGGGCACTGATCGGGGGTCTTCAACTTCAGTTCCCGGAGCACAGGTCGCGCCAAAGCAAACGACCTGTGCTGGGACTTAGATTATTTCGCTTATGGCTTGGAATGGGTTTGGCACAATTATGTAGGCTACACAAAACGTTTTTATCTTCTATGGCATGAGCCATGTCTCGTACTGAGCTTCTCTAGCATGGATTGTGCCAGTTTTAACTCTTCCAACACTTGGCATTTTCCTTCATTTTGTCTGCACCACTACCGTTGAACTGCTGATCTTATTTGGAAATTCTTGTAGTCCATTTTATATTCCTCAAGAAGACGGATTCAATGGTTCCATCAAGAATGGGTGATTCTTCTTAGATTATTCCCAGAACTCTGTGCAACTCTCAGACTACAATTCCTCAGTTTCGTCTTCGGTCTTTGACCCTTCTATCTTCTACCACATTTGACTCGTGGCCTTTAGTCATCTACTATCATTTTAAATGGCCTTATACTATCTACTACCATAGTTATGGATGGCCTTCTAAAAACTACACCAAAGTGCTCACGAGCAACCTACTAAAAGGCTCACAAAACAAGATTCAGGAGCTCGTGAGGACATAGTATCCATTACATCCAATTAAGTCTAGAAAACTCAGGTTTTAGATAAGAAACCCAACAATGGTAATACAAACCCTTTGTAATGTAAACCCAACTAAAACAAGCAATCAGCCAACCAAAACACAATAACAAATGTATCAAATGCATTACTTAACCATTGCTTTTAGGGGCAGATCAACCTCTCATATTTGCATAAGTTTTTAAACCTATTCGAACATTCCCATTTTTCCCCTAAGTCTCCCTTTTAGGTTTTTGACTTAGCCAGATACATGGAAAATAGGAAAAAATAAGACACAAGGAAACCATGTAAGAAAATTAGGAAGTGCCTCATAGAGATATAATTATTATAGAATGAGGAAAATAATTGAATACCCTTTCAGATTTGTTGAATAAATATCCTATATTATATTTTTTTCTTCTTTGTATCATCTTTGTACTCACTATATATATATATAAATATACACAACTACAATTATTTTTGGTTTTACATTATATCATGGCTTTACCAAAAACAACCAAAATTTTCCCCTATTTTTTCGATCCTCGACCACCGCCCACGTCCTGCTGTTCTACCCGATCAACGTCACTACCCAGTTAAAGGCGATCACCAATAAAAAAAAAAGATAATGCAAGATTCACACGCCATTCACGCGCTACTGACCTTGGATCACTAGTCGTTGCTTCGCTCATTCACCGTCTCTCCTGTCTGTTATTGCTCATTTTTTTTAATTCAAGCATAAAAGTTAGATCCGTTGTCCATTTCCATTCACAAGCTTGCTTTGTGTTTGGTGCAATTTGATTTTTCTTTTGTGTTTGGATATGTTCCTGTTCGTTCCTAATGACGTCATACTCACTTCCTTCATTGATTGGCTGCATCACCATCAAGCATAATAGTTCCAACCACTCTTATTGTCATACATTGGTTAGTTTCGCTTTAAGTTCTACTAAGTTGACTATTTTTGTTGATAGATCTACGCCATGCCCAGATCCACCAACTTATTCAGCCTTTATGGAATCCTCTGACAAGAATTCTGAAGGTGCTGATTCCTCCAAAACTTTTGCAGAGGCTTCTGATGCTTAGATCAATCAGATCAACTAATTCAAGAATTTTTTTTCATCCCTTACTCGATATTAAATGATGTTAGTCAATGGTATGACCATTGATGATCAAGTATGGGATGCTTTGGCTACAAAATATCATAATAGTTCTCATTCTCGTCGTCTTCATCTTCGTGATTGCTTGTACGGCTTTTGTCGAGATGATCAATTTTTTCAGAACTATTAATCTTGATTTATGTCCTTTCTTAATTAAATGCATGAAGTGGGTGACACTTTCTATGAAGATGATATGGTTTCGTTATTATTCCATGGTTTGAATGACAAGTTTTTTCAGTTTTCATCAACAAATATCATCTTCGATCCTCCGCCTAAGTTGTATACTATTGTGGTTGATGCAAAAGCTTTAGATTATTCTATCAAATATTGATTGACTCCTGCTTCTTGACTACTACTTGCCATTTTTTCTACCTCTTTGCAAGCGTCTGGAATGCCAGCCGCGACAGAGGCGGCCACGGAAACTAGCGTTGCAACGGTGGCCTGAGTTGTATACTATTATTTTACTTTTGTAGATGACGTTTCTCGGTTTACCTGGTTATATCCTCTACGGAAAAAGTTTGATTTTGTAACGGCTTATATGCATTTTGAGGCTCTAGTTAAGAACTAGTTTTCTACCTCCATTAAAGTATTTCAGAGTGATTTTAGAACCGAGATTTCGAATCATTGCATACAATCTCATTTTGCATCCAAGGGAATTTAACACCAGACCTTTTGTCCTTACACTCCAATAAAAAAGGTCGTGCGGAGAGGAAGCATCATTAAATTACTGAGGCAGTTTTATCGATGCTCTTTTATTCTGGCCATAATCATTTCTTTTGGTATGATGCATTTTCTACAGTAGTCTACATCATCAAAAAAGTGCTTACTCCAATTTTATCTAGTAACTCTCTGCTCTCTGTTATTTTTATTACGTCTCCTGACAACTTTGACTTTCATTCAATTTGATATCGAGTTTTTGGATTTTTTGCTCTAAGCTACGTATAAATTAGGTTCCTCGAGGTATTTCTTGTATATTTTTGGGATAGTTCACACTCCTAGAGTTATTGCTGTTTTGATCCTCTAACTAAGAAAGAGTACATAACTTGTCAGGCTCGGTTGGATGAGATTCTTTTTCCGGCTACTTGTACAGGTACTACCACTGATTTGCCTTCATTTGATATTTTTGCCTTTTTGAAACCTTTGTTCTTTCCTGTAGAGGTGTTTGAGCCATTTTCTCCAGACGAATTACCCATTATTTTGGAAAATTCTTATTTAGAGTTTGAGCTTGGAGCATAGAATTTTTAGACAACTGTGTCTTTTTTTTCGCACGCTGATCAACAGCTTTGTCCGATGCAACCTCATCTCCAGCGCCTCACGCACCTCCACACATGCCCAACTCACAACCAGTGCGTAATGTACATGCACATCTAGTTGCACCTCCATTGAACACTCTTGCGGCTCCAACGGTTTTGACGTCAGTCTAGCAGTCACCTACTGATTCTCTCATATCACTAACGGCCATCACCATCGTCCTATTTTCTTCTGGTTCAGCAATCGCCTTAGCTTTCATGCCCACCTGGGGATCCCCACCATCAGCGGGATCAGATATCTATTTTTGTCATCTGATGGCAACTCGATCTTGCATTGGCTCTCTCAGGTACACATTTTTTTCTAAGTATAAAATTTATTGTTTACCGAGTGCTTCATTTTCTAAGACAAAGCCTCGAAGTCATCGTCCAGAAATTAAAGATCTTGAATGGGTTGCGGCCATGGATTCTGAGATGGAGGCTCTTCGCACTCAGAAAACATGGGATTTTGATCCTTGTCCATCTAATGCAAATGTTGTTAATTCAAAATGAGTTTATCGTTTAAAGTATAAGGTTGATGGCTCTCTAGAATAACATGAAGCAAGGTTAGTTGCTCAGGGTTTCTCGCAACCACCTTAGTTTGATTATTATGATCATACATTTAGTCATGTGGTGAAGGTTTCTACAGTTCATACTGTTTTATCGCTGACTATTACTCATAATTGGCCCTTACGATAGCTTGATGTTAAGAATGCATTTTAAAATTGCATTATTCACTCTCCGGTTTATATGGAGCTGCCTGCTGGACACAAAGACCCAATACGCTGTGATTTTATCTGTCGTCTTATACAAGGCCATTTATGGATTGAAGGAAGCTCTTTTAGCTCTGTTTCAGTGTTTTAGTTCCTATTTTATTGGCCTGAGTTTTGAATGTAGTTCCTCCGATACATTTTTATCGTATTTTTATAAGGTGTCTCTTTGCGTTACTTGTTGGCTTTATGTTGATGAAATTATTCTTACTAGAAATGAAGGTCGTCTAATTCAAAATTTTATTGATCATGATAATCAGGAATTCAAGATTACAGATCTGGGCACTATGCAGTATTTCTTTTTATGTTTGGAGGTTATTCGTACTTCTGACGGCTTATTCCTTGACCAGGACAGATACACCAAGGACTTTTTATTTCGTGCTAGGATGCACAATTCTGTGCTTGTTACCATTATTTTTGTGGAATTTTCACATCTCGTTAGCTTTTCCGGTAAGTCATTTGGAAATCGTACACTTTATCGGTCTTTGGCAGGTGCACTTTAGTGTCTGTTGATTACACATCCCAATTTGTCCTATACTATGAACACGGTTAGTTAGTACCTGAAATCTCCTAATTATGATCATTTCTAAGACGTTACTTGAGTTTTGCACTATGTGCACAGTATCCTCCACTATGGTCTTCAGTTTTGTGCAAATTCGTTTGCGTTACCAGTTTTGGGTTATTCTAATGCTGAATGAGCTCACTGCATTGGAAATTGTAGGTCTACATGTAGTTATGCAATTTTTCTTGGTGGAAACCTAGTTTCTTGGGGTGATAAGAAGCAACCTATGGTTTCTCATTGATATGTCCATATTATATGATGATTTTTGGGATCTTTCGTACTCATTTCGGAATGCTTTTGTGCTTTGGATGCTCTATATTGTCTTGAATTATATTACTAGAGTTAAGAGTGACTTTAGCTCTCTTATCACTTTTAATACGGAAGATTTGAAGACCATGAAGACTACATTTTGAAGACAGTGAAGAATATGACGACCCGAAGAAGGGAAGAGGAGACAAATACACTTAGAAAAAAGAAGACAACATGTGAGGGAAGATTACTCTGCCTGTCATGACTCGTGATGCATGTGTCGCGAGTCATGACGGCCCTTTGCCCAGAGCTACTTTCTAGATTTTTTGTAATATAAATACTCTCTTATCTCCTATCCTTTCCAACAACCTTTCTTCCCCGATTCTATAGCCATAAAACCCTTATTTTCTATCACTTTCATATTTCTTTCATCTTGATTTTATGTTTAAATTGATATTATTGTTTAGTATGGATTCTAGTAGCTAAACTTATTCTTGGGAGCAATTAATAAAGGCTTCCAAGCCCATGTCTTGGGAACTTTGTTTGAAGCTATATAATGATTTGCTATTGTGTATTTATTGTGCTTGAATTTGGTTGTTGAATACATTAATGGTGTTGAAAGTTATATTATATGAAAGTCTTGTATAATTACTTTTTAGGGTTTTGAGAAAATAGCTAATTCTCATTTCTTTTGATATGAAATCCAAAATTATGAATTAGAGCTTCTAATATGGTTGATGATTTTATGAATGCTAGATAAATGTGATAATGTCAAATTATTTATCATGTTTGTTTTGGGTTGCAAATAGGAGAAGTTCATGAACGTTGAACGTTCTTGACTAATCTTGTGTAAATACATGAATTGGTTCACTGCTTAGACACGGTGTAGTGTTTATAAGTGTTAACAAGCTTTTTGATTCTTTTTACGTAATTCCATTAATGGGATTCTTTTAGGCTTTGATCGACTAAAAGAGTCATTTGCTAGGTTTAGAAAGAGATGTCGAATTCACTCTTGTAAACTACTATCAAAGAAGGATATAAGATTTATCTTCACAACAATTAGTAAAAGTATTGACTAGGTTGTATGTTCAATGATAGATAAGAGGTTTGGAAGTAGAAATCAATTGCGCCCAAGGTCCCATAACTTGTGTTTAAACTCTTCTTAGTAGTTGTTGCTTATTTAGTATATTTACATTGCTTTCTAGTTAACTTGTCTTTAAATTGATAACATAGAAAAACCAACCCAAGACCCCCCTCTTTAAAATATTATATATATATATATATATATGCATATCTTTATATCTAGTGTAGTATTCACTATTATAAGTGAAAACCCTTAGGAAAATCCCTCTTCTTTGTGGATGACCTTGATTTGCCACTATTTACTTAATTGTATTTAGGGAGCATTTAGGGCTTATAAATTTTATCTTTGAGAGGTAAGGCGATGACCTCATAGAACCTCTAGCTAAACATAGAGGAGGTGAGATTTTGAGGAGGAGGCTGAACTGACGTGGTGTGACAGACCAAAGGGAGTTCTTGGAGAATCAACTCTCTGAATCGCAGGAGTCGAGGATAATATCTTATAGTTAATCATGTGATACAAATTCCCCCAAGGCCTATTTATAATATCTTCATCTCATTATTGTATACTTAGCTCTTAATTGGTGTATTAATCGTTTCACATTGAAAATACCCCATGTTTTCTACTCCCTTCACACATACAAGATGACGTTTGTATGTGAACTTATCGATATAAACCTCCCACAGCAATACAAAGCCTAAGCTTATATACAACACCATGTAACCACTAAACTAAGTAAGCGAACCTCAAATCCAGCTCACAACACAAGGAAAGACCTTCACCTCGAGAAGGGACTACACGGCCAACACCCACGATCTTCTCCTAAAAACCACGGCCTAGTAAGGACAATGTCAATGTACCATTTATAAATAGAGACTATAAATAAAGAGACAGGTAATGGCATTTCTTCTGATAAAAATAACTGTATGAAAGAATAATGATTTTAGCATCCGAGTCAGCTCCCGGGAACCTCATTAGGACCTTATTTTGCAGTAAAACTAAGCATGGTTGATTCACTGTGCTGATTCAGGACATTATGTCGGCTCTAAAGGATCTCCGCATCAGTGGCGCCAACTATGAGGATGGATTTTTCTTTCTTGACCACCACAATGTCTGGGAAAGGCTGGGGTTCTCTAATCAAGATATTTTCTTGACACAATCGTAAAAATCTCTAACAAGAATGAAGCAAATTACACGATGTTGCACGCGCGTGCAATAAGAAGGAAATAGCGATGGTGAAGGCAGCTGGAATGAAGCAAATTACAACGACGTTATGTGTGTGGACAATTAGATGGAAATGACGATTTTAAAGACAACACAAATCCACTTTACACAAACGATGGTTATCATATTCCAACCAGCGACAAGGTACGCTGATGAGACTCTAGAAGCTTGTGTTTCCTAATGCATTTAGCATATCTTTTAGTATAGTTTGTATGGTATATTGCTATTTTTAAGTGGGTTTATATTACAAGGGGTTTAGATGGCCATTGTTGGTTTTCTTATCTAAACCCCTAGTTTTGGAGCTAATTTATATCCAATGGATTCCATGTCTTTACGAGCATCTATATCCTATTTTGTGAGCTTATTTGTAGATTGTTTATAATAACTTTAGAGTAGTTTAGTGAAGGCCATTCGTGAGAATGGTAGAAGATAGTTTAAAACCATTCACAAGGATGGTAGAAGACTAAAGGCCATGAGTCAAAATGTGGTAAAAGATGGAAGGGTCGAAGAAGGAAGACAAAGAAGCAGATGAATTAAGATATGGGAGTTTAACTGAGTTATGGGAATGATCCGAGAAGAATAAGTGTCCAAGGATGTTACCGTTGGATCCTTTTTCTCGAGGTCTATAAATTTGTCTACAAGAACTCCCAAATAGGATTAGTGGTTCACCCGTAGCAGTGCAAACAAGTTGAAGGAAAAAGCCAAGTTTTGGAAGTGTTGAAAACTGGCACGACTCGTGTAGATTTGCACGGGTCGTGCCAAGCCCGTATCTAATGAATTTCCGAGAAGAATAAGTCCTAGCATGGGCCATGTGCTTTTGCACGGCCCGTGTGCCAAAAATTTAAAGAATGAGGTCTCCAGTCTGTGGTCAGCGAGGTATTACGCGACCGCGGGCTGAAAGAAGAAGATTTACGACTACGATCTGTGAGTCGCATGGTTTTGCGTGGGTCACACACTTAGTACACCCGGAGAGCAGCTCCAATCTGTGACCTATGTACTTTTGCACGGGCCGTCGGCCATGCCAATGTGGCATTAGTGGTGGCATTAGTGGTGGCATTAGTGGTGACATTAGGGTTTCACTAGGTTTTTCCTACTTAAGCCTTTAGAGACCCATTTATCTTCTCCTATATAAGGAGCCTGTAGTTTCCTAGGGTTTAACAAGTAGGCATAATTTTCTCGTAGGTAGGAAGGAAGAGGAGAATTCTCTCTCTAAAGTTATTCTTTTATTTTTCTTCTTTTTAGTTCTTAGATCTATGACATTTAATTCAATGAACGTCATGGTTCTATTAGGAGTCTTAGAGTATTTTATTTACTTGAGGATTTATTTTTATTCATGACTAGATGATGATTTTATGTGATTCTAGATCTTCCTATCTTTTATGTCTATGAATATTCACGTTTGATTTGAGCTTTATATTCTTGTAAGATGGATGTTATGTATTCTATGATGCACCGTAGTTCATTTGTGATATGTTATCATGCTAGGCTTGATTTCTCCCATTGGAGTGTTGGATTAGGGTATTGTAGGTTTGTGAGTGCCGGTTTTATGAGTGCATGCATATATGATTGAGAGTATCATTCCAATCGCTATAGCCTAGGTTGATTGGCTCATCGTATAATAATGTTCATGTTAGGGAAGACATTTCCCCTAACGGGGGTGCGAGGCACCATTGGTATACCTTGATAGGATAAGCATGATAGTTTGTAGCAATTAGGGTTGTTGTGTAGCGACCATCATCGTTTCAACCCTAGAGTCATCATGGAACGTCGATTCTTTTGCCTCTATAGGCCTGGGGAAAAGTGTCCATAGTGGAGTGCTCGAGATGTATTTTCCTTATTCTCGTACCTAACGGTTGCTACTACCTTATGCACTTGATCTTTTAGGCGGGGCACGTTAGCATTGGGAGTGAGTTTTATGGGGAAAAAGGAGTGCAACGTGAATTCTTTGTTCGTTCGACGCACTTTCCCTAATCACAAAGGCGGTGGTGATATCCAATAAGATATCGATGAACTGTTGTCTGACTGACATTGTGAATAGCCGACTATCACCCACACTATGTGACATATGCATGATAAAGATTTATATGTCTTATATGCGATATAATCTAGGATCAAATTTATTTACCTATCATGTTACGCAAATATCCCCAAGGCTGGTTTAATATAGTTTAATCTATGATTTTTATGCTTCGTAGTTGTTAAGTATATATATAAAAAAACCAATCCCATGTCATTAGCACTAGCTATTCTCTACAAACAATTGGAGTGACGCGCAATTGTGAGTTGTGTATAGTTAACTTTTCGAATTCCAGCATCTCTGTGGACGACTATAAACTTGCCACTAGCTACTTTTTAGTAGTTGATAGTGAGCATATGAGAGCAACTTATAAATATCTATCTTTGATCTCCTAGCGTTTCGCGGGTTAGTACTGCTCTCCCGTGAAAAGGTAGGTGTTATTAACGACCCAGTGGAGTGTGGATCATACGCCCTAACACACCAAACCCTATGCATCATACACTCGCCCTCTCAAAATCTAGAAATTGGGCCTAACATAAAGATGTAGTTACAATAACATAATAGTCTTTAAATTAAGCTTATCATAAAGAAATAACTGGTAAAACAAGTACCAAGCAAATTACAACAACATAAATTGGAATAAAGAGCTGGTAAAAAAAGACCAATAGACCTTTATCTTGCTTCAGGTTGGAATTCCCAAGATAGATGTTAAAAATAAATTATTACAACAACACGACGTTGATTTAGAAATGTTACATCATTTAGAGTACCAAACCTATTACAGTAAATATAATAAGAAACTAAGCCAATGTGGTGGACAAGCCTGATTCATTGATTGGGCAGCACTCAACACTGCCTCATTGAACACAGGACAAAAAGACTACCACAATTCCACCTATAGTTCCCCTTCATAGTAAGGATACCTGATCCGAAAGTAGGAAAGTATGCCAATTAGGTTCCCTACATGTCATCGACATACTTTACCTCTTATCTTTGCACGGTAGAACGAAGCCTTGAAACTAGCTCGTTCATGAATGCACGTCGGTTGTACAACCTAGCTATGTCCTAAAGCCAAGGTGTTGCGAGTCTAGGCTTCACCTCGCGCTGGTTCCGCTTGGCCCCAGTGAAAGATGACCGAATAAATGGGGATCGTCGGTACCTCCTCCCAGACTTTTGCCAATCCCGATGACAATCCTAGGAAACATAAACATAAAGATTAATATATGAATAAACTAAACATGAATAGCCAAAATTGCACACTTACAACTAGCACGAGCTTCCTTAGAAAATTCTGCAAGGAATATTAACACAGCCTAAGTCGTTAGCAATAGGAGTAACCCCTCCAAACAACCTCGTCGGGAGTGATTATCACCAGACCAGCAAAGTCTTAGACACAGAATACAAATACCCCCAGAATTCATCACCATATCTATCATAGGAAGCCCAAAACTTACCCACATCCACATAAACTTCAGTAACAACACTAAGCACACGACAGAATAAACCCACAATAGAGTTAGTCATAGTACGATAAGAACAAAAGATATCTCTTATATAGGAATCATATGCACATAAGAAGTGTTAATGGAATTAAGTGAGCACTTAAAAACTCACATCTCCCACAACTAGCCACCCTCTATCCTAGCCTTGAAAATGAAAAGGTAAAAAAAACACATCCTAGATTATGTGAACCGACTCGCCCATGTAGCACACACACCCCATGATCCCAAAACCAAAGCCCGAACAGCCTACACAATAACCATTCTAACACGTTTAAACAACCTACTGAATGTGACACAAATGGAAAATCACCTGCGAGTTCGCCCATTGGGATGAGGAAAAGGAAGAAAGGGTAACGAATTTTCACATACGCCTTGGAAATTCCAAGCCTTGCGATAAAAGAGAATAAACTCATCCCCTTTGTTAGTACATAAAATATAACGTCAATAAGAATAATGCAGCTCTGCATACACTTGGTAAAAACCAGCCTTGAAAACAAGTAGAAAGTCAATTGTCTTTGCCCATTTACTATAACACATACATCATCTCTAATATGTTGAACCATTTCCCACTTTGAGATAACCCCAACCATAGCACAATCACCACAAGAATCACAGATACAAACATCCATGATAAACAAAACACCCTCAAGATATAACCCATAAGAAGTCAGAACACGATACAAATGCGCTGGTAACCCGTAGTCTATCACAATAGTGGAAGACAACCTACGAAAATATGACACAATAGACAACCATAGGCAATCACAAATAGTAGCATCCAACACTAAGGTATAGAACACTTGTAGCATAGTATCGCATGAACATAAATCTCTAACATGAACACACATAGATTAAATGCCCATGCAACATTTAGGAGACATCTGGATTTAGTCATGCACACACTGGCTTAAAAAAGACCCAATGACCTAAACGAAATTCCCAACCATAAAGGAAACGGGTAAAGCTACTAGGCATTATTAACCTCACCCATCAAGGCCCAAATAAACTTATATCCTGACAAACCTACCTATATATTCATTAGGCGAACATAACAACACTTTAATATTTTCTTAGAAACACGTATTAACAAATAGTCCGCTCAGTAGCAATCCTATAGTACACGGACCCTAGCGGCTGCATTTAGGTGACACATACTGGCATCACGTGAAAACCATAACTAATACACTCACAAAAGCCCTAGCCAATAGCATAAGGAATTCCACACAACTTAAACTAATAAAAAAAATAGGCCTCTACAACCATAGAGTACACAAACACAAAAGCATATCTCCCACTCACATAAATTACAAATTAAAATCCGTTCAAAGAGGGATACACATATTATATCCTACAGTAGGGCTACATATCCCCCCCTCCCAGGCCTATCAGGTAAACCAACCCCCTCTCTCGTCACGCTAATGTCACTCTTTGTACAAATGGAAGTTGCGGAGCCATTAGGTACCGTTCCTCACCTTACTCCATATCTCCCTCAATATATGAGTAATACCACCTTTATTCTTTATCTAGCGGCACTGTTCTCAACTTAACTCATCCTCATTCTAATTCAAATTCGATTCAGTTTAGTTCAAATCAATTCAGTTGTAATTTGTTCTAGTTGTGCACATTACTGAAACACGACTCTTTAAATGGAACGAAGAGAGTAATTCTTCAGTTAGTATGTGGATTTTTTAGATGCTAAATTGACTATTTTGGAAGAGGAAGTGGCATTTCTTGAAGAAATGGTGGCTAATTTCAGAAAGGGTTTTTAAG
The DNA here is from genome assembly GCA_032355605.1 of Rubia tinctorum. NCBI lineage: Eukaryota > Viridiplantae > Streptophyta > Magnoliopsida > Gentianales > Rubiaceae > Rubia > Rubia tinctorum. The sequence goes on from JAULKM010000002.1 coordinate 8,309,914, forward strand.
AGGAAGCTTCTTACACATTAAATAGAAAGAATGGAAACAATTCAGCAGCAGACCCGACTGAATTCGATGATATTTTAAGTACCAGAAGTAGAAGAAGGCATTCTACATCCTTTCCAGCTAAGAAATGGGCAGAGCATTACATCTATGGCTTTGAACAAGGACAACACAAATCTTATTGTGTTAACAGCCGATAAACAACTCATAATATTCACAGATCATGTTGTAAGTTAACTGTGGAAAACCAATCTTTCCTCTTTTTCCTTTTGAAAAATTTCCCCAACTCAGCGTTTGATTTCTTGGTTACTTCTCCTCCTTGTAACGTAAACTGCGTAGGAAGGAGATAACACAGTTCCTTATATGAGACTGTTTATGCTCTGCGGTTGAGTTTTAAGGTGGTGATTCAAATGCTGAAGCTGGGGTGGGAAGCCCGAAGAAATAGGACATTTTGGAGTTAGATAACTTATTTCACGCAAACAACATGACACAACTGTCTGTGAATTCTAATGTGAAATAGAGAAGCTTTCGAAACTAAGGCACGGGAATTTTCTCTGTTTGACTGTCTATTGTTTTCATGAACCGAATGATCAGTCATTCATGTTGGTTTTGAATCCCTTGAGAGTCGAATCTATTGTAGTGGAGCCACATTCTGTCTCCTTTCAAAGAATGCATGCTTAGTATATGCATCGGTGTAACAAAGGGACTTGCTTACCTAAGTTACCTTCAGAAGGACACCGGGAAATCAAAGAACCTGAGGTGAGGTTCGTAAATGTTCTGTTTGATCATAGTTACACTCCAAAGATTTTTCATTTTGGTTTGTCCGGGTTCAAATTTTTGGTAGAGCATACACCACAAAAAGTGAGGCGATCTATCCTTCTGGGTATCGAGATATGGGGAGATTCTAATCTGTGCTCATTTGGAAGACGAATAAACCTTGAGGAGTTACCCTGTTTCTGGTTGCAACGCAAAAGAGAACCAAAAGCAGGACTTTCCACAATACCATTGACTCCAATATGCAGGGGGGAATTGCAGCAAAAATGTTTGGCTGGAACTTTAAAGGTTATGTTTAGCTCCTTTATGGCCATTCCATTACCAACATCAATGGATGGTGTTGCCTCAATCCTCAAGGTTGCGCTCCAGTTACCGGAACAAGCATAAGGAAAGCGATATGATAGTGACAATGATTTCCGTTTACTCACTCATTGTTGACCATCACAACATTTTATAGATGCATGTAATGTGTCAATGTTGTAAACTTTCAATTTGCGAGAAAAAAAGCCACATTGTCACACTTACCAAAATCAAAGTATGGCTGACAGACCAACTGAAGACTTCGTACCACATGAACTCGATATCCTCTCATTATGAAAGCTTCATAACCCCATGAGATTGGTAGCGTTCATGTAGGAAGTGTAAGTGCAAGTGCACATATAGTAGTAGTAGCCGATAGAATGATTTCTAACCCAAGTCCATTGATGTCAATTTAATGGATGTTTTGATGTGTTTCTGAGTACTGGAAAAACCTATGAAAATAAGTTGATTTGCACTCTTTTGAAATGCCAGGTTTATTTGCAAAATTGTATAGTTTTTGCACTCCGCGGGGTTGCTAATAAACCGTCCTTTTTCACGGGAGATCTATTAACCCGCGGAGTCTAAGAGACCAAAGAAAAAAATTTATATTGTTTTTCCCGTACTCTCTACAAAATACCAAAGAGTAGTTAGTGGCAAGTCCGGGGTCGTGCACAAAGATGCTAGGATTCAAAATCTAACCACGCAATATTCGCAGCAATCGGGTGTCACTAAGATTGAGTGTCGCAAACATGTTTTCTTGGGAGGGCCGGGGGGAGGGGTGGTTTATTTTTAAACTATGAAACATGCAAAACAAGAGATTAAAATATATTAATCTAAGACTTGGGGACATTTGTGTAACATGATCGGTAGAATATTTTGATCCTACATTCTATAAAATACAAGATGTATAAACCTATCCCAATGTCTATGTCATAGAGTGTGGTTGATAGTTAACACTTCCCAATGTCTGTCACACAAAGGTGCCTATATCTTATTCTATAAACACCACCTGCGTAATAAGGAAAGTGTGTCGTGCGGTCCAACTGATCTACACTCCTTATTCCCTACAAAGAATTACATCCCGGGCCTCCAATATGAACGCTTCTCCCTAGGTCTATAGGGGTGGGAGGTCGTCGCCGTACCTCTCAAAAATACATTTATAAGCCCAATATGCTTACTAAATACAACTAAGTAGATAG